>ML258798.1:7996-44751 GCA_005239495.1 Nicotiana undulata | reverse complement strand
TCGGCTGAGGTTAGGCTCGGCACTTACTCATTACATGGGGTCGGTTGTACTGATGCTACACTGTACTTCTCAATGTTGTGCAGATCACGTATCCGGACCCAGTGGACCGCATTGAGGGAGTCACCTTCAGTCCACCCAGAGCTTCAAGGTATACCCGCTGGCGTTCGTGGGCCTTGGTGTCTCTCCTGCTTTTGGATTCCTCATTGTCTTACCNCTCAGTTAGATAGTTCGTGAGGTTGTGACACCCCGGTTTTGGGATTTTACGATGTTATGCCTTTTTACATTTCATTATGCGTTTTTGAAATATTATTACTTTTCTGCCGTGAGAACTTTTGAAGTGATTCGTGATGTTCATCAAAGATTTGAAAGTTAATGGCGTGGGATGTATTCGGTAAAGATTGAACGTTAATGAATTTGAGTTATTTCAGCAAATGGTTGAAGGTTAATAGTTTTAAATACTGTTATGTTGTGTTATCAGGGTAATAATGTTGTGTACGTTGGCTTGTCTAGCGGGTTCAACGTTAGACGCAGTCACGGTCTGGAAGGTGGGATTTCCGGGTCGTGACATTTTTGTGTGCAGATCCAGGTATATACATTGTTAGTAGCTGAGTGGATCGTTGCCGAGGAGACTCGAGGTAACCTGTTGTTGCGTTCGCAGGCTTCAGAGTCACCTTCTTACTAGTAGTATTCATATACTGTTGTATTTATTTCCAAACAGTTATATTCAGAAGTTGTAGAAGATTCGTAGAGCTTATGACTTGTATTACCGGTTTTGGGAAACATTGTAATCCTGTCAAGATTTCTATATCGAGACTGTTAGATTTCTTGTATTATTATTGTTATATCTCTGAATATTAGGCTTATCTAGTCTCTAAGACTAGGTACCATCACGATACCCAACAGAGGAAAATTTGGATCGTGACAGTTACTACCCTCATTTATTTCGACAAGATACAAAATATTCTACAAGCTCCTATTTGGTTTACCCCTGTAGTTGATGCAACATCCTTGGCCTCCACGCTAGGTCTTACGCTTTAGTTTCACTTATTGGCTATTGCGGATCACGTATACCATAGTATGCAGTCTGGTGTTGTATTATTATTATTATTTTCTTTTAATTAAACTCTAGCTTTCTGTTTATGTAGCTCCAACATCTGCTGCCAAGGTCATCTCCTAAGCAATTTGAAGTATAGCCACTAGCCAGTTACTTTTCCCAAAAAAAAGTATATAAAAAAAAATAGTATTATATTTAGAATCCATTCACATTATGACCATCACTGGCTTATTATGTTATCAACGAGCACTCATTGTTTAGATAATTTCATACCAGAAATTAGTGTTATCATTGTTAACAAAACACAGTAACCAGGACATGAATTTATATATGTTAAAGCAGCAGAATCAAATCTCAACCCAGAAATTGCTTTTAAGTACAATTTATTTCACTTAGAAACAAAGCAAAATTACTATGGAACTAAATGTCTTTGTGTTGATTGAGAAGAAGATGAGAACGAATTTCTGATGTCAACTGTTACTCTTTCTTCTGTTGTATTTTTATATTTTTGAAGAAGAAGAAAAATCACGTTTAAGAAAAGAAGGAAATAGCAGTTATGGGAAAACTGCTCCCACTTAAATGTGTAGTAGATTCTCTGAAAAAGTTATTTTTAAATCCTTCTCTTTTAAAATTCTTTCTTATTCAAATGGGTTGGATCAACCCACGTGGAGCTATCCGATACCCGAATCCAATATTCAATAAATTCTTTTGAATTTTGGAAGCAAACGCTTAAAATCTGTTTAGGCTCTAGCCTGGCCAAAATAAGAAGAAAATAAGCTAGCGTTTGGTCATAGGGTCCCAAATTTATTTTGAAAAATCTGATTTGTATGAAATTTGGTTCGAAGATGAAAATGTGTTTGGACATAAGTTTTCAGAATTTATTTTACTTTCTTTTTCTTTTCTTTTGAAAAAAGATGAAACATGACTTACACCCACAAGTTCTAAAAACTATTACAAATATCCAATAGTACCTTTATCAATAACATTCATTATATTATCACAAACCATAGTCCTGAACATAAATAAATTTAATACAAAATTATCATTTTTATAATTAACTACATAACACACTATCAGATAATCCCAAAAGACGTAGCAGTATTGTTACAAAACAATAAATGGTGGGCTCTTTTTTATAAAATTTAAAAATTTGAGGCAATTTTTAAAAAATATAATAGTGATATTTTGGGCCAAAGTCTTGGATTTCTGGTTTGTGGAATTTGCTAAAATATAGATAAATTTATGACCAAACATATAATTGCGAAAAAACACCCTAATATATTTTGCCAAAATATATAGCCAAACGGATGACACGCAGACTTTTTGACTGTTTAAATAATACTTGAAGCAAAGTGTGAAAAATCAGGAGTCCGTAGAGTAGAACTGTGCTTGAATAGTGATAAGTTAGAATTGTGCCTGAATATAGGGATAAGTCTTTGAAAAAAGGAATATTTGTGAAAGTGAGAAGATTTGAATATGTGTCCTTTGAATAACTTCGAAATACACCTTAAAACCAATATTTGAACAGTAAAAAAAATTTGGTCTTAATTTTACAAACAACAAAGACATAATAGTTAATTAGCTTTGACCAAACTCAATTGCATGTGTGACACGTGCAGGAAAAAGGATAGGTCCGTTAAAGGAACTTTTTATGAATTAGCCTAACTAAGTAATCAAATAAAAATTCTCATAATTGTCCTTTTGTTCGTGATTTGCTTCTTCATCTGTGTCGCTCAGCATAAGACTTTTATACCGGTGTACGCATAGTTTTTCGTCTTATAAAACAAAAAATTGTAAAAATTACTATGATGACAACCAATATCTTTTTTATATAGTTATATTCAGTATTTTATTTTGCTTAGTATCTGTATCTTCATAATTAGTAAAAAAAATTGACAGAAGCGGATTCACATGATACCGCTTTCGGTTAATCGTAAAATTAATTGGAGGCCACAATGTCAGATGATAATGGAAAAACTAGCATGTTCTTAATTTCCATCTATTTTGCATACTCTCATGAAATTCGGAATCAAAGTGTGATTTTTTGGACTCAAATGACAAAAATAAGTGGAAAAAAGATTGACTATCATTTTATATATAGCGAGGTTAATAGCTTAACGGTACATTTGTCCATTAAGATACAACGCGATGAATAACCATGCTATATTTAAACTTTTCTGCCCCAACAATAATCTAGTTACACTTTACTGACCCACCAATATAGCATATTTTAGTATTCTGTTCAATCTCAGATCAAATTAGGTAAGTGCAAGATTTCTAATTTTAATACCAACAAAATTTTCTCTTCTACTGTACCTTTTTACCTTTTTGCGCGCTATATATTTTTTTCTACCTATATTTGTCATTTGACTCCAAAAAAATCATACTTTGATACCCGATACTATTCTATGTGTCTAAGTTTAAGGTAACAGGAGAAAGTTGTCCGCATTGAATTTGGTTGTGAGATATTTTAGTATTCTGTTCAATGTGAGATCAAATTAGGTAAGTGCAAGATTTTCAATTTTAGTACCAACAATTTTTTCTCTTCTACTGCACCTTTTTACTTTTTCACGGACTATATATTTTTTCCACCTATTTTTATCGTTTGACTCCAAAAAATCATACTTTAATACTCGACACTATTCTATGTGTCTAAGCTTAAGGTACCAAGAAAAAGTAGTCCGCACCGAATTTTGTTGTGAGATATTTTAGTATTTTGTTCAATGTAAGATCAAATTAGGTAAGTGCAAGATTTTCAATTTTAATACCAATAAAATTTTCTCTTCTACCGTACCTTTTTATCTTTTCGCGCGCTATATATTTTTTTTTACCTATTTTGTTGTTTGATTCCAAAAGAATCACATTTTAATATCCGATACTATTCTATGTATCTAAGTTTAAGGTACCAGGAGAAAGTATTCCGCACTGAATTTGGTTGTGAGATATTTTAGTATTCTCTTCAATGTCATATCAAATTAGGTAAGTGCAAGATTTTCAATTCTAATACCAACAAATTTTTCTCTTCTACTACATCTTTTTACCTTTTCGCGCGCTATATATTATTTTTCGCCTATTTTTATCGTTTGACTCCAAAAGAATCACATTTTGATATCCGACGCTATTCTATGTGTCTAAGCTTAAGGTACTAGGAGAAAGTAGTTCGCACCGAATTTGGTTGTATGATATTTTAGCATTTTACTCAATGTCAGATCAAATTAGGTATGTGCAAGATTTCCAATTTTAATACCAACAATTTTTTCTCTTCTGCTGCACTTTTTTACCTTTTCAAGCGCTATATATTTCTTTTTCATCTATTTTTGTCGTTTGACTCCAAAAGAATCAGACTTTGATATCCAACACTAGTTTATGTGTCTAAACTTAAGATATCGGGAGAAAGTAATCTGCATCGAATTTTGTTGTGAGATATTTTAGTATTCTTTTCAATGTCAGATCAAATTAGGTATGTGCAAGATTTCTAATTTTAATACCAACAAATTTTTTGTCTCTTACTGCACCTTTTTACCTTTTCGCGTGTTATATATTCTTTTTGTTTATTTTTTTGTCGTTTGGCTTCAAAAGAATCACATTTTGATACCTGACACTATTTTATGTGTCTAATCTTAAGGTATCACGAAAGAGTAGTCCGCATCAAATTTAGTTGCGAGATATTTTAGTATTTTGCTCAAAGTCAGATCAAATTAGGTAAGTGCAATGTTTTCAATTTTAATATCAACAAATCTTTCTCTTCTATTGCACCTTTTTACCTTTTCGCCAACAAGATTTTCCAGCCTACCTTTTCAATATTTCTATTCCTATTTTCCTACGGTTAATATGAGACAGTTGAGGAGCTTATGGTCGTAGCCTCGTAGGGTATTTTAGGAAAACTGCGTCTCTTTTGGCCGGAGCCACATCTAACTTTTTTGCCGAATTTGGCTGCATCCTGTAAAGGGTGTAAAGGTATGTACAACTTTCACAAAAATGGGTCTCACTTGAATCTCTTTTTTACATTTAGTATTAATAGTACTATTTTATTTACGAGGGAAATCTACTCTAAATGTCTATTCATGGAATTTTAATTATCTGTTACATTCTAATTTGTCTTACAACGTGTACCTATGCAATCTAAAGTATTTATCTAACTATCTATTTTCAAAATCTTTTCTTTTTTAATCCCGAATCACGTGAAACCCCATTAATTGCCCCAACTTCTTTTCTCTTTTCAAATATAAACAAACCTTTTCTTGTATCTTTCTCATTTCATATTAGGAGGTACGGGTCCATTGAATATTTTTTATTGATTTATTCTCTATTTCAAAATGATATATAGTATATTATTATAATATATTTAAATTTTAGTATAATTGATGACGCACAACTACTGATATTATTTCAATTTAATAATTGAATTAAAAAAAATTAAACTCTTTACGTACAACTTTATACCTTGTTTGTATATCTATACACTATACTAGTATCATATGTTAGTTGGAACTATTTTTGGTTGTATTAGCTATATTTAATTGGTACACTATTTGATTTTTCTTTAGTAATAGTAGAATAGTACAATATCTTGAATTTTTTCAATTTTCCTTTATGCATATGGTCTATTGGAAACAGCTTTTCTGCCCTATCGGGGTAGGGATAAGGTCTGCATACGCATTACCCTCCCCAGACCCCACTTTGTAGGACTTCACTGGGTAGTTGTTGTAGTTGTTTTCTTTTATGCATATGTACTTTTTAATCAGTTTGATTTTTTTATGCATTTGTTTTATATAATAGTACAATATCTTGAAATATATTATTATATTAATATGTGGTACATTATTTTTTTATTTTTCTCTTTAAGCATGTGTATTATGTAATAGTAGTATAGTCATATATAGCTGCCTGAAATTAATTAGTATAAATGTATACCTATTGGTATAATTATATGTCATATTGGTATCATATGGTAGTTGAAATATTTTGTAGTTGTTTTAGCTACATTTTAAGTGAATTTTATTTTAAAATAATTTATGTGATCATATTTTGCTATGTTGGATTTTCTTGTACCTAACATAGATTTTGTGTATTATGTAATAATTTTTATAGTTATATGCAGTTGTTGGAACGACCTCGTACAACTATATACCATATTAGTATAGCTATATACTATATTGGTATCATATGTTAGTTGAATCCTTTTTTAGTTTTATTAGCTGCATTTAATTGGTACACTATTTGATTTTCTTTTAATAAAAGTAATATAGTACAATATCTTGAAATAATTTATTATATTAATATGCGGTACACTATTGTAACGACCTGATCGGTTATTTTAAGAGTTAGAGCTCCGATCTCCCATTAACTGCTTTTCCCATATCTTATTCTACTATTTTAGTTGCCGAGTGGGTTCGTGTTGATTTTTTGAAACTTTGAGACACTTAGTCTCTTATTTGAGAGTTTAAGTTGGAAAAGCCGACCAGATGTCGACTTGTGTGTATCGACCTCGGATTTGAATTTTGATAATTTTGTTAGCTCCGTTAGGTGTTTTTGGACTTAGAAGTGCGTCCGAAATGTAATTTGAATTGGCGAAAGTTGAATTTTTTTGGCGATTCCGGTCGGCGGTGAAAATTTTGATATCGAGCCCAAAATGAAATTCCGGAAGTGGGAGTAGGTTCATAGTGTCATTTTTTATTTCTGTGTAAAATTTGGAGTCATTTCGACAAGGTTTGATATGTTTCGGTGTCGTTTGTAGAATTTGAAAAATTTAAGGTTCCTTATGCTTGAATCCGTGCATAATTCATGTTTTTGATGTTGTTCAATGTGGTTTGAAGGCTCGATTAAGTTCGTATGGCGTTTTAGGATTGGTTGGTATGTTTGTTGAGGTCCCGGAGGCCTCGGATGTCTGTCGGGTGCTTAACGGATAAATTGTTGGACTTAGGGAGTTGCTGAAGATTTCTAGTGTTTGGTGTTTCGCACTTGCGGAGTGGAGACTGCAGATGCGGACCTGCACGTGCGGAGGGTAGGGTGCAGATGCGAAAATGGAAGACTTGATCAGGGATCGCAGGTGCGAGAATGAGCCGCATCTACGATGCCCGTAGATGCCAAAAGAAATCGCAGGAGCGGAAGAAGGTCCACAGGCGCGGACAGTGCTCCGCAAGCGCGCAGGTGCGGCCCTCTAGCCGCAAATGTGGACCCAGTCCCCTTGAGTGAATTCCGCACCTGCAAGGGATTTTCCGTAAGTGTGACCCAAGGCCCACAGGTGCGAAGATCGCTGGGCAGAAAAGGGGAAGAATCGAGGGTTATGTTCATTTCACACAAATTTTATTTTTGAGCTCGGAGAAGGCATTTTCTTGAGGGATTTTCAGAGGAAACTTTGGGATAACAATTTATAACTTATTTTGGTTGTATTTCATTAATCTATAGTGGTTTTCTCCATTTAATTTCGGATTTGGATTGAAAAAGTGGGAAAATGAGGCAAAAGTTCCCCAATCGAATTTCTGAGTTTTGGATGATTTTAGACATCGGATTTAGATGATTTTTGTACGAGTGAACTCGTGAGAATAGATGTTCTAAATTTGTAACTTTTACCTGATTCCGAGTCATGGGCCCCGGGAGGCTTTTAGGGCGTTTTCCCTATTTTCTTGCCTTAGCTTCGAATTCATTAGCTAAAATAGTTACTCGTAGCTGTATTTATGTTATGCAATTGATTTGATTAAATTAGGGCCATTCGGAATTGGATACTCGTGGCAAGAGCGAGGTTTCAGATTGATTTGAGTGGTTCAAGATAAGTGGCTTGCCTAGCCTTGTGTGGGAAAACTTCCCCCTTAGGATTTTGGTACTGTTTGATGTATGAGCATTGTATACATGAGGTAACGAGTACGTACACGGGCTATTATTGTAAAAACTCTACTTTTCACTAAATCATAAATTGTTTTCCCTTGTTTGAACTGCACTATTATGCATAATTACCTTGTTTAGATTAGAAAAACAACCTACGTGTTTTGACTGTCTACTTGGAATTCTGTGCAGCATGTTTAGTGAAACTCCTATTTTTTTTCTTGGTTGCATTTAGCCTAAACTGTAAATTTCGATGTTATAACTATTGTGTCATTGTTTGATTGCAGATTTACTTTGGGACTACGGACGTATTCCGGGAGATCCCCATGTATTGCATATTTACTTTGGGACTATGGACGTATTCTGGGAGATCCTCAAGCACTGCATATTTACTTTGGGACTACATACGTATTTCGGAAGATCCCCTGTACTGCATAATTACTTTGGGACTACGGGACGGTATCCAGAGAGATTCCCCTGTTGTTATTCCTTTATTTTGAGTTGAGGGCTTTCTTGACTTCTATTACTGTGGACTTCCTTAATTATTTTACTATAGTATATATTTATATCTCTTACTGCTTTAGTTCATTATATTTACATCGGTAGGGCCCTGACCTGACCTCGTCACTACTCGATCGAGGTTAGGATTGGCACTTACTAGGTACCATTGTGGTGTACTTATGCCCTATCCTGCATATGTTTTCCGTGTGCAGATCCAGGTATGAGCTATCAGCCTCGGGTCTAGTGGGTGGTTGCTGCTTTAGGAGACTTCAAGGTACTTTTGTTCGCATCCGCAGACCTCAGAGTCCCCTTTTATCCCTCTGTATAGAAATTTTCCCATGTTTTCTTCAAACATTATGTATAGAGCAGCAGAGACTCTTAGAAGCTTGTCACTGGCGACATTCCGAATTTTGGGAGTGATGATCTTGCATATGCCGAGTGACACTATCATTGCTTATTAATTTATACTGTTGGCTTTTATCTTTATGGTTCCTTTCATTTTTTTCGCAATACAGTTCACGGTAGGAGAAACTGGGTCGTGACAACCATCTTTTTATTTTTCTCTTTATGCATGTGTGTTATGCAATAGTAGTATAGTCATCATATAGTTGTCGAAAATTAACCAGTAAAACTGTATATCATGTTGGTGCTATGTTGGTATCATATGGTAGTTTGAACGATTTTTGGTTGGTTTAGCTATATTTGCAGTGCTTAGATTTTTTTGTGCCGATGGACATTGATTATATAATAGTTTTATAGTTATAGACAATTGTTGTAATGATCCCATACAACTATATACCCTATTAGTATAGAGCAAATTGCTTAGCGAATATTTAGCTTGCAATGCGAGCATGTAATTTTCTCATACTTTTATTGCATCCTTTAATGTTTTGGTACAGTAGTATAGTCGCAAATAATTGTAGCAATATTCTAGAACAATCATATACTCTGTTGGTATACATGTATATCATATTGGTATCATATGGTACTTGAAGTCTTTTTCGCTACTTATACTTTATTGTATTTTTAAATATTTTTTTGGTAATTAGACAATCTTTATTACCAAGTAAATATGTACAAGTATAACAGACTAACTAAGTTTGAACATGCAGCCCCAAACTCAGTACAACCTTCATTCTCTAAACTACTCTAAGGATATAAATTTAACTTTTGAAGTTCTTTCCTTAAGCTAATCAATTCATATCCTATACAATGTATCTCCTGTATTATCTGTTTTGTAATGGCATCACTGCTTCTTTTTTCTAGCTGAAAAACTCTTCTATTCCGTTCCACCCATATCTGGTAAACAACAGTTGCAATACACATTCTGTAGAACATGGTTTTCGACCCTTTGCCCTTCATATGATCCGTTGTCCATTGGAGCTCTTCATTCCATCCAGTTACCCTTCGTGCCAATCCCATCCATGTTAACAGTTTTTCCCACATTCCTACTGAGAATGTACACATAAAGAACAAGTTTTGATGACTCTCTAACTCTTGATTACATAATGGACAATTTGGACTAACTTGTATTCCCCAGCTTCTTAGTCTATCTTTGGTATATAGCTTCGCTTGCACAACAAGGTATAGTATGAATTTCCACCTTGGACAACCTTTATTGTTGCACAGTAGTCTACTCCAGTTTTTATTTGGGAATTCTCCTCTCAATTGATTGTACATTCTCCTGATAGAGAATGCTTCTGTCCCTAGCACCTTCTCAATATCTAGCCCTACTTCATTTATATACTTTGCAGACTGTAGTATCTTCCTGGTTACACATGAGGCTTGCTTCACATCTACTTGCCATGGATTCCTCTCTTTTACATAGTAAACATGCACCCACCTTATCCATAGTTTGTCCTTCTTTATGCAGATATTCCACAGGTGTTTGATTAATGTTTCTCTGTTCCCTGTATTGATATAAGTGATGTTTAGTCCTCTTTTGGATTTAGGCCTGCATATATTTTCCCAAGCCACCAAGGCTTTCTTGCTTGAGTTTGTGTCACCAGTCCAGAGAAAATGCAATAAAAGTATAAGTAGCAAAAAATACTTTTTAGTTTGTGGCATTTTTTAATATTTTATTAACATTTTTATTATAACTAGTATATATGGAGATTTAGTAGTTGTAGATTGTGTTTTCCTGCTCCATAACTGGCCGTGTTACTGCTAATGGTAGAGTGTGTACTCATATTTGTAGGGGTGGAGATCAAGGTTTGCATGACAATCACATGTTGATTCTTAGAATCTGATTATGTAATTTATGGTGTTCAACAACAGTCAGTGTGATATTAAGTGAATTAGTATCAAGTGACAACTGATATTATTTTAATTTAATAATTGAATTTAAAAATTAGAAAAAAGACAAAAGGTATATTATATTAGTTATATTAAAAAAAAGGTGAACAAATATTTGCTATATCGGTTATTTTTTCTCATTGTATAAAAACAAGAATAATAAAAAATAGTGAAAACAGTAAATGAAATTAGATTATGAAGAGGAAAAAATAAATAAAAAAGAAGTTAAATGAAATTAGAAAAGGAACAAAAAATAATGAAAATAAAAGAATAAAGGAGAATGGAATTAGAAAAGGAGTAAGAAATAAAGAAAATAAAATAAAAACTAAAGGAGTTCAAATTGAGTGTGAAATAAGTTATGGTAAAAATAATAATAATACGATTTGGGCAAAAATAAATGAATAGAAAAAGATAAGAAAAAAAAAAATAGGAAAAGAAACATAGAAATAAAAACGATTTGGAGAGCAAATAAAAAATTTCCCACAAAAATTACTATGAGTAAAAAATATAATTAGTTTGATGGGTAGAAAAACAAATGAGTATGAAAAGATACGTAATTTTATTTTTATGAATAACTCTCACATTCACCCTATATACTAAGTTTTATTTACCTTTCAATTGGTTGTATATAATAAATAAAGGGAGAAGTTTAACTGTAGGAGCTAACGGTACGTTACTACAAGGATTAGTTTTCTTTGTCAGGATGGGAATTGGGTCCTCCTCCATTTTTCTGTTTATTTTTGTATTAACCTTTTCACTATTTACTTCATTATAAATAAGCTCTTGAAGAAAAAATTACATAGGCGGCAGGCCATGATTTTTTTTGAATTGTTATAATTGAGGTACAACAAATATACGATAATCATATGATCTTAATTGATACATTGAAGCGAGTAATGATGAATCTTATTTGAAGTAATTTTTGGATAATAAACACAAAATTGAACTATCATTAAATTTACTCCAATTATGCCCTCCAAACATAAAATATCCAAGAAAACAGAGTACTACTTGATAAATGCTTAAAACGTCAGTGTCGCCACGTCATCAAATAAACAAACGAATGGCATTGGGCTCATGGGATCCACGTCACGCGAGAGGCGTGTGCTATCGTCGACCGACCCATCCAAAGCTTGTGCCGTTACTCGAACAGCGCAGTCCAATCGCGTGCCACCTTTTCATTCCACGTAGTCTGCTTATGTCCTTGCTCTCCCTTTAAACCACCCAAAAATTTTGACCAAAAATTAATAAAATTACAGTGCATATTACTCGATATAACAACTTAAGTACGAAAATATTAATAAGCAGAAATGCAGAATAACAACTAATATTTCATGTCACTAGTCTTTTTCTTATAATCTAAACTAAGAATTACTTCATCCGTTTTAATTTAAATAACACATTTTTCTTATTAATTTATTCCAAAAAATATATATATTTTTACGATTAAAAACAATTTAATTTTAAACTCTTTATTTTATTAATAAAAAACTTTTATAATTACATAAAATATTTTTTCCCCTAAATTTTATGATGAATCAAACTATCTCGTTTAAATTGAAACCGCAAAATAATAAATATTGACCTCCGCGTGGAAAATACATGGATTTGACTCATGGAAAAATAGAGGCATGTGAAAATAGAGTTGCTTGTTCGTGGCAATTACTACTCTTATCAATTTGGTTTGGCGTGTACTTGTAAATACATTAGGACACGACCCTATAAAAGGGGGAGGTTCCATTTTTCTTGTTAATGCAACCTCCCGAAAAACAAGCTAATCCCCCTTCATACGGAAGCACATCAAATCTGACTCCCTTCTTACTCAGCCTCCAAAAATCTTTTTTTTTTTTTTTCCTTTTTACTCAATCCAACTTCTTTTTGTTTCCGGGGAAACAATCTTTTATTGATTTACAGATTCATAGTTTTCCCGGAAAATTAAAATCTATCTTTCAACCCTAAAATATGTCATCGTTGAAGATTCATCCTAGAACCCATTCATTGATTCATGTAAACAAACCCAATTTAATTTCTGATTTGAACTTGACCACTTCTCTCTCAGTTTCCAAAAGGGTTTCTTCTCATCGTGTTTCTGCTTCTCTATCTCTATCAAATGCACCTTCTAATTCTTCTGGCGGAGTTTTCAAAGAAGATCAGAAAAGTTCAGAAGGTGTATTATCTGTAAAGCTTGAAGAATGGATGAAAGAATCAGTGGTTGATATTGTAAAGAATTTGAAGCAAGCGCCGTTGTTAGTCCACGTTTACGATGGTGAAGGAGATAAAGTCAAGATCAAGACAGAGAGAGCCGCAGTGGAAAATTGGCCGGCGGTGAAAAGTGAATGGGAAAGTGGAGCCAAAAGATCCCCAGATGGGCTTATTTTTATTGAAGAACTTGGGACTGAAGAAGAATTGAAAAATGGGAAAACTGTAGAGGAATCAGAGGAAGAAGGTATAACAAAAGCATGGGGAGTAGTAGTACAAGGGAAAGGGGTGGAATGTACACCAGCTTGTTATTTGTTGAAGACGAGTAGAGTTGGTGCTGGTTTAGGAATGGGATTGTTTTGCACTCATTTCTGTTTAGCAAGAGTACAGAATTTTAGGGACAGTGCTCTTGGACAGCTTAAAGATTGTTGGTTGTTGCAATAACTGATTGAATTTTACTCAAAGGAAAAATCATTGTTGAAATGTAAAGGTTTTACTGAAAGTAATACTACTAATGCAGCTTATTAGATCTTTGCTATTTGCTAGTAGTTCTTTTTCTGGGAGTAATATACATTTTTACACTTCAAATCGGATAACAATTAAACTTATAAGCGGTTTTAAGTACATGTGATTTCACCTAGTACCAATTGATAAATGCCATCATTAATAATAGAAATTGACAGTAAATAAAGCAAACCGGTATTGAGATCTCGAGTTAGATCACCCTCGAACTGGCTCATAATAAAGTTATGAAGAAAGTAAACCGATAAACAAGAAAGTATAAGAGAGAAACAATATTGTATTGCTCTGATATGCGAGAATACGATGATTACAAATGATTAGAACCCTTTTTATATAGTAGAGGAATTCCACTTATGGTACAATTCTAATTACAAAAGGAAATCCTATGATTAGCTAAATAATCGTTTTTGATTTGATCCGTTCCGATATTTCCGCCATGATCCTCGACCAGTCGCGGATATCTCCAGCTTTCCGTTATTATGCTATCTCCGGTCTTGCTCGATGTCTATCCCATTTGGTCTCGATCATCACTGGTCTCGATCTCGACAGGTACTTCGAATCCCGAACTCGGTACCTTATCCTCATGTCTCGATCTGATATAATATGCGGCTGATCCTCGATCTGTCCCCCTGGTCTCGATTAATCAATAAAATCGGGTGGGCCCGGTTTTAACCGTATACAGATAGTCCCCTCTTTTTTTGGAGTGTAATGACAAGAAACGAATTGAGTCCTCGAGTTTACCCCGATTTGTCATGACGTCATCACGGTGACGTGAGCGACAGAGGTGACCGAAACATCTCGTCGGTCTAGTTCCCCAGGTTTTTAATGTGTATCAGTTGACGGTCGGCCACTAGCGACTTTGAACTGTCGCAGTGAAACCCATAAATAGGCCCCCTTCCCTTTCTTTCAAAATTTACTTTCAATTTCTTCTGCTCTAATCTTCAAAACTCTCTGCATTCTTCAAGTTCTTCATTCGGAAATCTTCGCGCCTTCTTGTTAATCTTTTCTTAAAATACCAAATCTTACCATCTTCACCTTTCTTTAACCCCAAAACTAAATGGAGAAAACATCAAAGACTGTGCCACAAAAAGAGGCTGCTTCATCATCTTGGCCGGCCGGCGAGAAAACACCGGTGGAACCACGCCATGAGGAGTGCATTCCCGAAGGGTGCATCATCAATTCCGACTTTAAGATTGAGAAAACCTCGTCGGTCCCTGGTCGATGCGAGCCGATATCGAGATACATATGCTCGATATCTTAGAACTTCCTCAAGCAAGTGAAGAAAGACTGCAACCGGAAAGGCAAAGAAGTGGTGATACCGGCACCGGAAGAAGACATCACTACCCACGTGGAATGATTTTTGATTGTTTACACTTATTCTTTCACGTTGGATCCGCTCGATCTAGTTATTGTCGATTTCTGTCGAAAGTACCAAGTTACCCTAGGACAAATTTACCCCTCCTTTTGGAGGATTGGTATTCTGCTCCGATTTTTTGTGAGCAAGATCGACAGGCTCCCTTTCACCCTCGACCACCTCATTAGATTGTACATCCCTCGACTCTACTGAGGTGGGAAAATAAAGCTACAGCGCCGGGAAACCAAGGCTCTTATTTCGATCCTAGATGAGGACAAAGATCGATACTGCATGGGTCGGTTTGTCCGAGTGACCTCGGACCTGATTTCCGGCCGAGAGCATGCGGTTCCCCGAGTAGTGGAACGTGAAACATAAGCGCGACTTCATCATTAGTTTCTGTTTGTTATTTTTGGTTCTTCATTTTTTCTTCTTGACATTCTTCTTCTTGGTGTAGATGCTGCTTGGATGCCGGGTGCGGTCCCTCAACTCGAGAGCTGGGTCAGGAGCCTAGCCTCGACCTCTTCATATGCTGAGCGCGCATGGCGCGGAGGGCCGTTGGGAGGCCAAAAACCATGGTAGTCTTGTTCTCATACTTGCTTATCCCCTAAAGTGTTTTTTCGAGCTTAATCGGTTTCCCTTTCTTTTGCAGGTCTTGGGAAAGACACGACCATGAGTCCCCCGTCCGGCGACGCAGAAACTTCAATCCCGGCCCCAAAGCCGGTAAAGGAGAAGAAGAGAAAAAGAACCTCGACCTCTGAGGATTCAGAACTTAAGAAAAGAATGGCTCGTAAGCCAACACAAAGCGTCGTTCCTCTGTCTGCGGGGTTTGCCCAACTCCCAAGGGAGGAAGAAGAAGAAGAAGAAACGGAGGATTACTCCGATTTGATGGCTCGAGTAGGATCTAAAACTGAGGGTCAAAAGTCCACCAGATTGGTCGAAGCTGAAACTATGTTGCCTCTATCTGACCGGGGCCAAGAGGGGGATTCGATCAGAATCCCTGAGCCAACTGGAGCTGAAGGTTCTTCACCTCGGGTGAGAAGGCAACTGAAAAGGCTATGGGGCCGGTCCCGAGATTCCTTGTGATGAAGAGAACGCCCCAAGAGATCCACTTAGGGAAATAGAAATCGGAGACTCCCCTTCACTTCCTTCAGTTTTTGAGGGGATGATTCGGGAGGCTCGGTCCATGAAGACTCCTTATGCAGAAGGAGCCCACGGAGGGGAGGATCCCTTTCGTGGTTATTTTGCTGGGGTTGAGGATGTCCCTGGCCTGAGTGATTTGAAGATATCGAGGAAGGATTCGGGTGGTACTGCCTCGAGTTTCAGACTGACCAGTCAATTTCCTACCCCTAGCACCAGCCCCGGGATCAAACGATCAATCGCCATCTCGATCCCGGAGGACGCTCGAGTTTTTGTCGCCCCTGTAAGGGTGGCCAGTTATCTTCGGGGTTTAGTCACGGAGGAAGACCAAGCCCTGATGGAGGAAGTGGGATCACCGTGTCTCTTCAACGAGGCACAATAGGCCTTGAATCGGTTAAGCCTTAACTCCCCTTGCCGATATCATACTTGTATTTTTTCTCTTCTTTCCTAATTTCTTTTATTTTATCTGTGTAGGCCTCGGTGCTTCATTATGAAGCATTTTCTAGGTCTCGAGCATAACTGAGCTGATACGAGGCCGATATTCAAGGGCTCACTGAGGAGAAGAATGCCCTTAAACTTCTCATTGAGCACAAAGAAGAATAAATCAAGGGCCTCCGAGCTGAGCTAGCCGCGGCTCAGAAAGAACAATGCGACCTGATCGAGCAGGTAATAAAAATCTTAGAAGCTCATGGCATCGGTTCGGGAGTGATGGATAATAATTCGATATCACAGGTCCAACAGAAGCTTGAGATAATTGAGAAGCTCCGTGGAGAGCTAGATGTAGTGAAGGCGGAAACCATAACATGGAAGCAAAATATGGACCACCTTGCCTCAGAGAAGAAGGTTGCTCGAGCTCAGTTGTCCTTCACTGAAAACCAGCTCCAGGGGGGGAAAGAGAAGAACTTGGCACACGCCAAAAAATCGAGGAGCTTCAGGCCCGGTTGGCCTCGGAACTTGCAACGGCCAAATTTGAGGCTAAAACGGCCAAGGCCGATGCTGAGGCAATCGTGGCCATCTACTGGTCCGACGATGAAGCCGCTCAAGCTCGAGCATAGGAAGCTACCGATGCTGCTCAAGTTCGAGCGTATTAAGTCTCCGAGTATGCCAAGTGCCAATCTCGAAGGGAGACCCTCGAGGAGATCTATGCCCGTGGCTTTGATCTCACTGCCGAGATAAAAAATGCTAAAGAGATCGAAGCCGAAGCGAAGGCACTGTCCTCTTCTGATGATGATGACGCCGAGAGCGTGAGCGGATCCGAGAGTGGAGGGGCCTCGATGGTGAAGAAGCTTCCCCTGGGGGAGATTAGGCACTTAGGATTTTCATTTCGAATTTTTCGTATAGAACCTCGACCGGGCCATGTTTCCCTTGTAAATAAATTTTGGCATATACACAAATATCTTTTTCCCTTTCCGTTTTGTCTTTACTTCATTTCTGCCTTATGAAATTCTTGTTTCATTTATTCCTTATGAAATTTTTATTTCAATGCCTTATGAAGTTGTATCCATAGGTTCGGGGCTTAGGCAATTTTGACCGAAACTGAACTAGTATAGTTTTTACGATCGAGTGAGTGCTTCCTTGAACTCGAAGTAGGGTAACCCTTAGGTTTTAATTGAGTGAGGATGATTTCTCAAACTCAAAAAAAAGATGGCCCTTAGGATTTTGTATCACGCCGATATGGCCTTTGTTAAAGAATGGTTTTCCCCCCTTTCGGCTTGAAAAGTTTATTGTTAGTTTATATAAAATTTGTTATGCCTTAGCACGAAATAACGAATTTGTTCGAGAGTTCGAACAATTTTGTACCCATTAGGGTTTTCGAGGCTCGATATTATTGAAGCCCTTTGTTTCGTAATGCCTTAGCACGAAATAAGGAATTTGTTCGGGAGTTCGAACAATTCTGTACCCATTAGGGTTTTCGAGGCTCGATATTATCGAAGCTTTTTGTAATTTTGTCGAGGGTAGCCTTTTTAACCGGTTTACAAAAATATTTGAAGGCCTGTTTTATTACGGAATACAGACGTCTTCGAACCGTGTTAGTTTGGCCGTAGCCTTTTTAGTTTGGGACTTGCCTCTTGGGCTTGTTTTCCTGTTACACTTCGAACTTGTTCAAAGTGCCAGTCTCCGAGTGGGGTGGCCGTGGTGAGAATTACACAAAAATACAGTCCACCTATATACATTGCAGCAGAATAACCCAGTTATAACTTTGCAAATCTGTAGCCCATTAACAATAGGCCAAAGTTTGAAAAATAAGCATTTTCTTTAATTTTGCAAATCTTCTAGCACAAAAGTTTGGTGATTTTTTATTCTTCTTCCCCAAGTTTGTATATATTCCTATTCCAGCTACAAAAAATCAAATTCATATATAATGCAACTTGAAAATCTTAAATTTTCTTCTTTTCCAAGTTCCAAATAGCATAAATAAAAAACTAAAATTAAAAAAAACTATTGCACGTTCATGATTTTTCAAATAAATCAACAAGAAAAGTCAATTTATACATAGATTGAACATATAAGATTTTAATTTTAGATTTAATTGCACATGCGCGTTACATGTATAATGATGTATAACTTTGTATAAACTTGTATATATAATCTCTAATAACGTATATAAGAAAATAAGACAAAGAAGAAAAGAAGAAGAAAGTGTCAAACATCCATGGATGCCTATTGTACACGTACAATGTATATACACACTTATACATTAAAATTATATCTAATTTATACAACATTGTACGCATATATACACACTTATACATGTTTATACAACATTGTATAAGTGTGTATAAACACTACCTATACAAATTTACACAAGAAAACACCTTCTGTCCATCACCACATTATAGTTTTTGGTGGTTGCTGGTGTTGAATTTTCCGGCGACATTTGGGCTTCACCAGTAGCAAAGGATGAAACAAAAATTAAGAGAAATAAGAAAATATGAGACGAGGTCTCCGAGAAAACATGAGAAGAGGTCGTCGGAGATGCTCTTTTAGGCAAGATCTGATAGTTTTTGGACTGATATGCCAAATTTATTGTGGTTACTTAACCTCTTTTTGTCAATTAACTCAAAAAGCGAAATATAATTGACATAGAATGCGAGGATTATCACGAGTGTGTACAAAAAAATTATGTAATTTTTAGGGAGGACGAAGAGAGAGGCGAGTGAAGAGAGAGGACGAAGAGAGATTGAGTATGCTGGGAAAGAAGAAAGAAGAAAAGAAAAAAACCCTAAAAGTATGTCTTTAATAATGGGCTAAAGACTGAAAAGTTTCTTTCAAATATATACAACCTGGGCCAAACCGGGTAAAGACTTCAAACCTAGGCCATTTTTAGTTGGGCTGTCATGCCAAGTGATTAAATACGTAGTTCTTTCTATAAAAATCGAGGGTTGACTTTTTAAGTTCTTATGATCTCGAGGTTTTAATAATTCCATCTCGTCTATTTTTCGGATGGCAGTCCCCGAGAGTGGGGTTAGTTTTTCGAACTTTAATTGTGATCGTCCCTTAAGCATGTTTATACAATAGATCAGGACTATGAAATTGTAAAGTAAAATTTTTCTAAGGCATGAGATATTTGGCAAGGAAAAATACTTCTCTTCATAGATGATTATACATGCGTACATGTTTGATGTCAGAGCTCGAGCAACCTATATGGGCACAGTTCATTCGACCGTTTGGCCCTTTACAAAATTTACCTATCGAGACCCTGCTGTCATGAAGTAATTTCCTTTCACTAACAAAGTGGACATTCGAGGGTGATGCCCCCCAGTATTTGAGGTTGATTGTAAAGAAGCCTCAGATACTGTTGAATTGCTCAAAGTTAGCACGAACAATGGTTGCCTCGTTAAAAATCTTGTTGGAAAAACTCATTTGGGACAAAAACCGGTCTAAGGGAAAAAGAGTGCAATGCGTGCTTTCATACCTAAGGACTTCGTGTGTAAGAATCCATCGATATCTTTGATCGAACACATGCAATTGGTTAATTTCTAAATATAAATGAAAATGGAGAAGGTCGTACCTCAGCAGTAGTATCGTTTGAGGAGGGATACGTTCCAATAATTTGGTAATTGCTCGCCCTCCATCATGCCGAGTTTGTAGGATACTTTTCTGATAATGTCGAGGACCAGATATGGCCCCTCCCAATTTGGGCCCAGTTTTTCTTCATTCAGGTTTCTAGTGTTGAGGGTGACTTTTCTGAGTACTAAGTCCCCGATTTTAAAGTGTCGAAGATTGGATCTTCGATTGTAATACCTTTCGATCCGCTATTTTTGTGCGGCCAATCGAACGAGGGCGATCTCTTGTCTTTCATCCAATAATTCTAGGCTCGTAGAAAATCACGGCCTCGTGATTTGATTCTTTTGTTGCATATCGAAACTTGAGGCTAGGTTCCCCTACCTTGACCGAGATAAGAGCTTCGACACATAGACTAAAGAGAAAGGTGTTTCCCCCGTACTGGATTTAGACGTTGTGCGGTATGCCCAGAGAACCTCGGGCAATATCTCTCTCCATTGTCCCTTAACGTCGGTCAATCTCTTCTTAAGATTTTGAATGATTGTTTTGGTAATCGATTTAGCTTGTCCGTTCCCACTGGGGTGATATGGCATTGATAGAATCCTTTTAATCTTGTGATCCTCGAGAAATTTAGTCACTTTTCTGCCGATGAATTACTTCCCATTGTCTCATACAATCTCGGAAAGCATCCCAAATCGACATATAATGTGGTCCCAAATGAAGTCTATGACTTCTCTCTGATTTTCTCGAAAGCCTGTGCTTCAACCCACTTAGAAAAATAATCAGTCATAAATAAAATAAACTGAGCTTTGCCGGGGCCAAAGGTATAGGGCCGACGATGTTCATTCCCCATTTCATGAACGACCATGGGGATAAGACCGAGTGGAGCTTCTCTCTGGGCTGGTGGATCATTGGCGCATACCTTTCACATTTGTCGCACTTTCGAATGAACTCTTTGGTATCCTTTTCCATATCGACCCAGTAGTACCCTGCTCTAATGACTTTGTGAACCAGTGATTCGGCACTGGAATGATTTCCACAAGTGCCTTCGTGAATTTCCCGTAATACATAATCGGTGTCTCTTGGTTCCAAACATATCGCTAATAGTCCATCAAACATACTGCTAATGGTCAATCAAATATCCTCCTAAATAGCATTCCTTCCTCGTCCAAAGTGAACTGTGTTGCCTTCATTCGTAGAGTTCTCGACTTCTTTGGATCTGACGGGAGCTTCCTGTTCTTTAGATATTCTATGTACTTGTTTCTCCAATCCCAGGTCAGATTTGTAGAGTTTATTTCGGTGTGGCCTTCTTCGATTACTGATCTCGAAAGTTTTACGACAGTCCCCGAGTTAAGATCGTCATCTTCGATTGATGACCACAAGTTTGCAAGGGCATCGGCTTTGCTATTCTGTTCTCGAGGTACGTGTTGTAAGGTCCACTCATTAAATCGATGTAGAGTGAATTATGACTTGTCCAAGTATCTCTGCATTTGATCTTGTTAAACTTTGAAGGTTCTATTGACTTGGTTTACCATAAGTAAGGAATCACATTTAGCCTCAATGACCTCTGCTCCTAAGATTTTAGCCAGCTCGAGACCTGCAATCACGGCCTCATACTCGGCCTCATTGTTAGTTAACTTCGAAGTTTTGATAGATTGTCTAATTACGTTGCCCGTGGGCGGTTCCAAAATGATTCCCAGCCCGAAACCTTTCACGTTTGAAGCGTCGTCTGTGAAGAGAGTACACACCCCCAATGATGTTACCGATTTTAATAATAGTTCCTTTCGACCTCGGGTACGAGGGCTAGCGTGAAGTCTTCCACGGAATCTGCCAAGATTTGAGACTTGATGTCTGTTCGGGGTTGATAATCAATATCGTACCCGCTTATCTCGATGGCCCATTTGGCCAGTCGGCCCCAGAGTTCGTGTTTGTGCAAAATATTATGAAGGGGATAGGTAGTTACAACACAAATTTGGTGACATTGAAAGTACAATTTAATTTCCTAGAGGCGCTTATTAAGGCAAGCGCTAATTGTTCTAAGTGTGGGTATCTGGTCTCGACCTCACCTAAGGTCCGAATAACATAGTAAACAGGGAATTGCATACCTTGCTCTTCTCGAACTAGGACCCCACTTACCGCTTTTTCTGAGACTGCGAAGTATAAGTAGAGTTGCTCGTCCGCTTTCGGGGTATGAAGAAGTGGAGGGATCGACACGTATCATTTTAGTTCTTCTAAGGCTTTCTAGCATTATGGGGTCCATGAAAAATTACTCTTCTTCTTAAGCAACGGGAAAAACTGGTGACTTTTGTTTGAGGACCTCGAGAAGAAATGCCCTAGGGCGGCTATGCGCCCTGTTAACCATTGTACGACCTTGACATTATCCGCGACCATGATATCTTCGATGGCTTTGATTTTATCGAGGTTGATATCGACCCCCAATTTGATACCACGAAGCCGAGGAACTTTCCCGACCCGACCACGAACGCACACTTCTCTGGGTTGAGCTTCATGTTGTACTTTCTTAGTATGTCGAAGGTCTCTTGCAAATGTACTAAATGGTCCTCTTATCGCAGGGACTTCACTAACATTTCATCAACATAAACCTCCATTGGTTTGCCTATTTTTTCTTCGAACATTCGATTTACTAGGCGTTGATAAGTTGCACCAGCATTTGTTAATATGAACGGCATTACATTATAACAATAGGTGCCGTATTTAGTGATAAACGAAGTCTTTTCCCGATCCTCCGGGTTCATCTATATCTGATTGTACCCAGAGTAGGCGTCGATAAAATTGAGAATCTCGTGGCCGGATGTGGCATCGATCGTGCGATCGATATTCGGCAAAGGAAAAGAATCCTTAAGGCAGGCTTTGTTTAAGTCCTTATAGTCTACGCACATTCTAATATTATTTCCTTCTTAGGGACTACCGCTACGTTTGCTAACCATTCGAGATATTTTAATTCCCGAATTGACCCTATTTTGAGTAGTTTAGTTACCTCATCCTTGATGAATGCATGCTTAACCTCGGACTGAGTCCTTCTCTTTTGCTTTACTGGACGGAACTTTGGATTCAAGCTTAGCCGATGTGTAGTGATTTCTGGTGGGATCCTTGTCATATTGAGATGGGACCAAGAAAAGAAATCCATGTTATCTAAAAGGAATTGAATAAGTTTTTTTCTAAGCTCAGGAGTCAACCCCCTGCCTAGGTATACCTTTCGTTCGGGCAGGTCCTCGATCAGTATGACATGTTCTAGCTCTTCAACTGTCGATTTGGTGGCGTCAGAATCATTGAAGGATCGAGGGATCCAGTAGTCATCGTCCTCGTCCGCTTCCTACTTCTCCGACTGAGTCGAGGCTGGTGTCTATGGTTTCTATTTGGCCACCTACTTTCCCTTTGACTCCGATCCCTTTGTTGATGAGAGCGCCGATAACGGTATCACTTCATCGACCGCAAGCATCTCTTTGGCGGCATGTTGTTCCCCATACACCGTTTGTACTCTCTCCAGTGTTGGGAATTTCAGAACTTGGTGAAGGGTTGAAGGTACCGCCCTCATGTTATGAATCTAGGGCCTTCCGAGCAGGGCATTGTATCTCATATCACCCTCGATCACATGGAACTTTATTTCTTGAACGGTCCCGGCTACGTTTACTGGCAAGATAATTTCACCTTGGTAGTTTCACTTGCCATGTTGAAGCCATTAAGGACCCGAGCTACGGGAACAATTTGATCCTGTAAGTCAAGCTTCTCCACGACCCTCGATCGGATAATGTTGGCCGAGCTTCCTAGATCAATCAAAACACGTTTAACTTGAATTTTATTCATAAGGATATATATTACCAGTGCATCATTGTGGGGTTGTGATATCCCCTCTGCTTCCTCGTCATTGAAAGACAAGGTCCCTTTCGGCACATAGTCGCGAGTTCGCTTTTTCCTGGGGATTGACACCTTGGTGCGCTTGAATATGGGTCCTTGTGGGATATCGACCCCACCGACGTTCATGTGAATCACATGTTGTGGTTCTTCCTGATCGTTCTTCCAGTTTGCATCCCTGTTTCTGAAGTGGTTCTTAGCTCGGTCGCTAAGTAATTCTCGAAGTTGGCCTTCATTGAACAAACGGGCTACCTCCTCCCTTAGCTGTCTGCAGTCTTCCGTTCTATGACCATGAGTTACATGGTGCTTCCATATTTGATTGGGGTTCCTCTGGGCCATATCGATCTGTAGGGGCCAAGGCCACCTAGTATCCTTAGTCCGCCCAATGGCCGATACAATAGATGATGCATCGAGCTGAAGTTGTATTCTTATAGTCGTGGCGCTTCTGGTGGCTCGACATGTTTATCGAAGCCACTCTTTTTCATTAGCCCTCGGGAGTTCTGCCCTGGTTCATTCCTTTGATCACTCCGAACGGGGTTGCGTCCAGGACCGCTGTTTCTACGACCTCTATCGTATGGTTGATACCGATCTCTGTTTGATCGGGGTTCCTTGTCGATGCCCCTTTGAATTTTGTCGACGGGCCTGTTTGGATAAACGAAATCGAAAGGGGTCCCCAACTGATCATTCTCGAGCCTAATTTTTGACTGGTACCAGTTATGCACATTAGCCCAGGTCACAACTGGATACTCAATTTAATCCCGCTTTAGCTGCCGTGAGGCCACCGAACTTCGTACGTTCAAACCTTGAGTAGAAGCTTGGACGGCCCAATCATCTGTGACCGGGGGTAGGTGCATACGTTCCATTAGGAACCGAGATACAAATTCCCTTAACATTTCTTTGCCCTTCTGCTTCACTTTGAAGAGTTCCGACTTCCTAGTCTCGACCTTTATTGCTTCGGCGTGTGCTTTAACGAAGGAATCTGCGAGCATGGCGAAGGAATCAATGGAATTAGGTTGCAAATTGTGGTACCATATCATTTCCCCTTTTGATAAAGTCTCTCTGAACTTTTTCAATAAAACGAACTCAATCTCGTCATCCTCTAAATCGTTCCCCTTTATTGCACATGTGTAATAAGTGACATGCTCATTAGGGTCGGTGGTCCCATTATATTTGGGAATTTCTGGCATGCGAAATTTCTTTGGGATGGGATTAGGAGCCGCAATTGGGGGGAAAGGCTTCTGCACGAACTTCTTCGATTACAAACCCTTCAGAATCAGTGGTGCCCCCGGTATTTGGTCAACTCGGGAGTTATACGTTTCTACCTTTTTGTCATTTTCTTCAATCTTTTTCTCCCCCGATTCAATTCGCTTTGTAAGCTCCTCGAGCATCTTCATAATGGCGGGGTCAGTCCCTGATTCATTCTGTTGAGCCTCTCCGATACTAGTTCGACTCTATGAACCTTCTAGTGAGGGTTTGGGTTCGACCCCACTCGGTGCACGGTTCTGGTTTTGTAGTTATGCTATAGCAGCTTCTTGAGCCTGTAACATTTCAAATATCAGTTGAAGGCTGACTCCGCCGTCTTCTCTGCCCTGCAAACATCGACCAACGCTATTCTCGGGATCAACGACCAGATTTGCATTTAGGGCGACATGGGAACTAACGTCGACGTGATTTGCAATCGGTACTCCCTAGAGGCCATCCTGAGGTACGTCGATCCCTGGAGCGGCTATATATTCGTTTTCTCCATGAAAACCAAGGCCGTTGTCGGCGTGTGTGGGTACAGTTTGTGAGTTTGAAATGCTGATCCTGAATCAAAAACACTTACGAGAACAAGCGTAAAGCAGCGTGTGTTATGAGAATTAATACGGGGCAATCACTATTATCCTTAGCCCCACGGTGGGCGCCGAATTGTTTACCCTTAAAATCGAATAACAATTAAACTTATAAGTGGTTTTAAGGACACATGATTTCACCTAGTACCAATTGATAAATGCGATGATTAATAATAGAAATTGACAGTAAATAAAGCAAACCGGTATTGAAATGCAATGCAGCCCTCGAGCTAGATCGTCCTCGAACTGGCTGATAATAAAGTTATGAAGTATGAAGTAAACTGATAAACAAGAGAGTATAAAAGAGAAAGAATATTGTATTGCTCTGATATGCGAGAATAAGATGGTTACAAATGATTAGACCTCCCCCCCCCTTTTATATAGTAGAAGAATTTCACTTATAGTACAATTCGAATTACAGAAAAAAATCCCATGATTAGCTAAATAACCGTTCTTGATTTGATCCGTTCCGAGATTTCCACCATGATCCTCGACCAGTCGCGGATATCTCGGCTTTCCATTATTATTCTATCTTTTGTCTTGCTCGATGTTTATCCCGTTTGGTCTCCATCTTGACATGTACTTCGAATTTGGAACTCGGTACCTTATCCTCATGTCTCGGTCTGATATAATACGGGGTTGATCCTCGATCTGTCCCCCTGGTCTCGGTTAATCAATAAAATCGGATGGGTCCGATTTTAACCGTATATAATACATTTGATTCAATATTTTTCTTGATATTTGATTAGATTATTCCATAATTTAATAGAAGATGTTAAAACAGATGTTTTTATTCATTGCAGAGGCGGAGCTAGGGTACGAAGTACGGGTTCACGAATTCAATAACTTTTACTTAGACCCTGTAATTAAGACAAACTATGAGTTTGTAGGCAAATTTAGAACCCGTAAACTTCTCATTCTAGTTCAGCCTGTGTTTATAAGAAAGGGACTCATTTTAACGTGAATCCCAAAGCTCGGAGATGGTTGACTAGTTGAGTCATCTTTATGACATTCGCCATGCAATATCCTAATTCTGATTTGTCAGTGCCTAAGGGTAGTGTGGTTGGAAAGAAGTTATTCCAAGATTAGTTATTCTATTTTTTTATGGGAATAAAAGAATACTACAATCCCGGGATAACTAATACTAAAACTAATTATACCTTAATTTCCCCCCAATCAAACATAGGATAAGTTCTTCTTAAATTTAGTCTGAGAAGAAATTATCTATTTACATTCCTCTAACATATAATTGTACTTAAATAGTCATGTATTAACCTCTCACTTTCTCCTCATTAATTATGATATATGTAAGTGAATGTTTTTTCTTAAATACTCTTTTATTTAAAAAAAAAAAAAAAGGAAATTAGGAAAAAATGCAGTTACCCAAAATCTAAATGTAATTAAAATGCTAAGTATATGATTTATCAATATATAGAATTATCTTTTATATCTATATTAGTTAAAAAAAATTTATATCTCATCCACTATATATCGTTATATTTTTTAATTTAGTGATATTTCTTATAACCGCGCAAAGCATGAAAAATTTCACTAGTACAAAAATAAATAGAAAAAATGGAAGAGGACTCAATTCCCACCCTGATAAAGAAAACCAATCCTTTTAGTAACGTACCGTTTGAATCCCAAACAAGCCCTTACAGTTAAACTTCTCCCTTTATTTATCACTCCCCTCGGTCTAATATAAGTGATTTTTTGACCTTTTTTGTGGTCCAAAATAAGTGATTTTTTCCAGATTTCAAGAATGAATTAATTATTTTTTCCTACAATATCTTCAGAGTAAATAGTGTCGGAGTATGTGTTAGGAGTGTTTACGTGAGATAGTAAATGTTAATATGGTCAATTTTATTTCTAATTAATGTTAAAAGATGGATTTCTTAATCTGTATGAAAATATCCAAAAAGTCACTTATTTTGGACCGTAGGGAGTATATACAACCAATTGAAAGGTAAATAAAACTTAGTAAATAGGGTGAATATAGGGAGTATATACAACCAATTGAAAGGTAAGTAAAACTTACGTAGTAAATAGGGTGAATGACACAGTTACCCACAATAAAAAAACTATTTACCCTTACCTACCCATTTGTGTTTCTACCCATCAAACTAATTACATTTCCTACCATAATAGTTTTTGTGGGAACTGTTTTTTTATTTTTCTCCAATTTTTTTTATTTCTATGTTTCTTTTCCTTTTTCCTTTTTTTTCTCCCTTTTTTCCCCTCTCGTTTTCTTCTTATTTTTTTTCTTTTCTCTTTTCTCTTTTTCTATTAATTTGTTTTTGCCCAAATTGTATTATTGTTATTTTTACCATAATTTATTTCACACTCAATTTGGACTCCTTTATTTTTTTCTTTTTCTTTTTTCTTTATTTCTTGTTTCTTTTCTAATTCCATTTAACTCTTTTTTTCTTTTCTTTTCTTTATTTCTTGTTCCTTTTCTAATTTCATTTAACTTCTTTCTTTATTCTTTTTCTCTTCATAATCTAATGTCATTTACTGTTTTCACTATTTTTTATTATTTATATTTTTATATAATAAGAAAAAATAACTGATATAGTAAATATTTGTTCATATTTTTTTAATATAACTAGTATAATATACCTTTTGTCTTTTTTTCTCATTTTTAAATTCAATTATTAAACTGAAATAATTTCAGCTGTCACTTGATCTAATTTACTTAATATCACACTGACTGCTGCTGAGCACCATAAATTACGTAACCAGATTCTAAGAATCAACATGTGATTGCCATGCAAACCTTCATCTCCTTCCCTCAAATACGAGCACACATTTTACCATTAGCAGTAACACAATCAGTTATGGAGCAAGAAAATACAATCTACAACCACCACCCATCTCATATAATCGTTTCATTAAAAATCTAAATAAAGAAGGAGATAATTGTTTGCGCAAAAACTTAATGAAGCTTTCCACAATACCAATTACAAAACAAGATAAAGGTAAATCTCAATTAAATATAATTCACTCCAGACCCTGTCATCCAAGTGTGAACATTAAGGATCAGATGCTCATCGAATATTGTTAATAATTACAAAGATGGATTCCTCATGAGTAGAGGATCTATATTCTAGAATATCATTCCTTACCCATGTATGAGTGGTTAAACATCTTTCATGGAAGTTCTTGATTCTCTTCCCTTTGGTTCCCAGCTTCTGGGCTTTCCTTTTCTTCATGTTTTTTTGAGCCTCTTTTCTCTGTTCTCTCGAACCCCTTTTTGTGGTTTCTTCCCCCTTATTTATACTCCAGTATCCCTTCGTTATCCTATGGTCCTTAACCAAGGGGTTGGTTCCTATCTCCCTTTCTGTCATGTCACTGGTCATGAGGACTATTCGTTAGAGCGGACTTGCTATCGACTCGTCTTCATATGCGCATGACGACCTACGGTGTCGTGCACGACCACGACCCAGTCATCTGATCGGTGGCTTGAGGGTCATTGACTTCATAGAGGGATTTTGATCCATACATTTAGCCCCTTCGCCCGTCGGCTTTGCCTTTGGGTTAACGCGAGGGGTGGACATGACCATTTAAAGTCGTCAAAATCAATCGTTAGGTTGTTTCCGAGCGGGTGCGTCGATTGAGGACTCATCGACCCCTGGTCGAAGCCAGTGTCATGGTCGTGGGCGTGTGCTTTCTGACGGATAGGACTCACGACATTTCGAAGGGTTTTTTCCAGGTATGTATGTCAACTGAAATGAAATTAATTCTACGGGTGTCATTATGACATACGTTTCGTGCGGTAAGCGTCGCATCATTTTCTGTGTCGGTTCTGCTACCTTTTTGAAAGTGGTGGCATTTCACTTCTAGGCTTTTGCGTCTATATATTGAGGGCTTTTGCTTTGGTGAAGCATTATCTGAATTAAAGAGTTCGAGCGGAAGCCTATGAGATTATCAACTACCTACTGTCATACCTCTTAGGAGTGTAATCACTTCAAGCTCTTTGTTCTTTCATACTCTGGATCTCCGCTTATATTCTGAGATGGCTGGCTCTTCAAATCCCAACCATGCTGCTAGCATTCCGGTGCCGTAAAGAATCGTTCCTCCTCCCAAAGAGAAGATGAGCTTGGCGGAGGATGAGGGGTTCCCTTCTGTGGATGAAGTGGTGCCTCGCCCTGGAAATGCTCGGAAGGATTTTAACAATCCTCCCTGTGAAGAGCCTTCACCGAAAATCTCAGTGATGGATGCGACGACACTTGCTGCTTTCAGAACCAGATGGGGAATTCCAGAGCGAATTGAGCTTGTTCTGGAGGGGAGCGAAATTGTTCATCTACACCGCCCGGGGTATTGCGCCTTTTACGCGTACCCCTTCGTTATCGGGTACACGCTTCCTCTTCCCCAACTGGCTGTGGATTTTCGCCATTTTTATGAGATATGCCCAGCCCAGATTACCCCATATATTTTCAAGCTCTTCTTGATGCTGACCGAATATGCTGAATTGGCCGGTCGCCCCGTCTCCCTCCGCCACATGATGCACCTTTTTGCTCCCCCCTTCTAAAAGGGGACTATGTTGCACCTACTCCAAAGGGGCACAGAGAGTTTGGCGATTGGGATGGACGCCTATGAAAGGCGTGATGAGATTTGGGAAGAAGGGCAAGCTAAGCCCTATGTACATCGGTCCTTTTGAGATCCTTGATAGAGTGGGAGAGGTGGCTTACAGACTTGCGTTGCCACCGAGTTATTAGCTGTGCATTCAGTTTTTCACGTGTCTATGCTTCGGAAGTATCACGACGATCCATCCCATGTGTTAGACTTCAGCAGTGTCCAGTTGGACAAGGATTTGACCTATGAGGAGGAGCCGTTAGCTATTCTAGACCGACATATTCATCAGTTGAGATCAAAGAGTTATCCTTCAGTTAGTGTTTAGTGGAGAGGTCAGCCTTCTGAGGCAGCTACCTGGGAGTCCGAGTCCGATATACGGAGCCAGTATACCCATCTTTTCCCCCAAAGGTCATCTCTTGTTTTAAAAGTCAAAACTGTGTTTTGAGGCCTTGGAAACCTCCTTTTATCTCACCTCGTTTTCCATGCACAGTCCAGGCGTATCTCCGGAAAACTTTTATATGAAAAACTAAGAAAAATGCTAAATTTGCCTTTAAAATTGAATTTAAGTTGACTTCGGTCAACATTTTAGGTAAACAGACTCGAACCCGTGATTTGACGGTCCTGGAGGGTCCGTAGAAAAATATGGGAGTTGGGCGTATGCCCGGAATTGAATTACGAGGTCCCAAGCCCGAGAAATAAATTTTTGAAAGAAATTGTTTAACAGAAATTATAAGAGTTTTTGGAAATTTGGCTATATTTGAAATAGATGGTTCCGGAGCCCAGTACAAGTTTAATATAATATATGAGTGGTGCATGTAAATTTTGGTAAGAAACGGAGGTCCTACGACGTGATTCAGACCCGTAGTTGTGAAATTTAAAACTTTGAAAGTTCTTGAGAGTTTTCTCAGATTTTAATGCTAAATTCGTTGTTTAAGATGTTATTTTGGTGATTTGATCGCACGAGTAAGTCTGTAGAATGTTTTAAAGGTTGTGTACATATTTGGTTTGGAGCCCCGAGGGCTCGGATGAGTTTCGGATAGGTGCCAGAGTGTTTTGGACTTATAAAATCTGGTGAGATTGTTGTTTTCTGGTGTATGGTGTTTTACTCTATGCGAACGCGAAGAGCAGCGGGGAAGGGCCCTGGGTTTGTCCAGTGGCTCACGAACGCTTAGCCTTAGGATATGATCTGGGGGAGGGTAGCTAATACCCTATGCGAACGCGGCCAAAGGCACGCGAACGCGAAGGCCAGGGGGAGTGAACCTATGCGAACGCGGCCAAAGGCACGCGAACGGGAAGGCCAATGGGGACCAGATCTATGAGAACGCATCAGACCTTTCGCGATCGCGTAGAGGGTCTGCCCAGGGGTTTAAAACAGTAACTAAAACGGGAATATGCCATATTTTAATATCTACTTCCATAGAATCCGACCTTGGGTGATTTTTAAAGAGGGGTTTCATCACCAAGTCATAAGTTTGTGTTCTTAAACTAATTTTCTTCATTTTCCATTAACACCCATTAGATTTCTAGGCCTAAATCTTGTCCTTTAAGGGTAGAAATTAGGGATTTTAAGAAAATTAGGGATTTTGAAAATTTGGGAATTTAGACCTCGATTTGGGACCGGATTCCGAAACTAATTATATATTCGGGCTCGTGGGTGAATGGGTGATCGGGTTTTAGTCCGAACCTCGTGTTTTGACCAAGCGGGCCCGAGGTCCATTTTTGACTTTTTGGGAAGAATGATAGAAAACCTATAATTAAGCTTTGGGGTTGAATTATTTAGCATTTATTGATATTATCAAGCTAATTATGTCTAGATACAAGTGAATTGGAGGGGATTTCTAAAGGGAAAGCGGTAATTGAGGCTTGAGTTTGGTCGTGGAATTCGAGGTAAGTGTTTGGCTTAACCTTAGCTTGAGGGAATATGTGTTGTGTCCTATTTGCTACGTGTTGATATCATGTTCGACGTATATGTGTGGTGACGAGTATCTATATGTTGGTGTCAAGCATGCCCGTAAGCCGAATATTATGATTTATGTGATTTTTCATTAAGCATTACTTGAGTTTAATTTGATAATTATCCATGTTGGTGGTATTTCCTTGGTATTGATCATTGTTGAGTATTGGTTCAAGTTGAGAATTTCTACGTGAAGTTAAGTAACTCAGTGGGATTGGTTATAGTTGTTTCCCTTGCCGGGATGATATTGATTCTACTGTTGGCTCCCTTGCCGGGACATTATGGCTTTATTATTGTTGTTTATATTGTTGATTTCCTTGACGGATTGCTGTTATTGATTTGTTTGTGTGAGGAAGAGTGTAAAGCACGAAGGGTGATGCCGTGCATGATATTGTGAGAGAGTGTAAAACACGATGGGTGATGCCGTGTATGATATTGTGAGAGAGTGTAAAGCATGAAGGGTGATGTCGTGCCATATTATGAAATTTAAAGCACGAAGGGTGATGCCGTGCCGTTTCTATTGATTTGTTGCGAGGATGAGAGTAAGAGCACGAAGGGTGATTCCATGATGATTCTATTTATTATTTGGTGCGGATGAGAGTAAAAGCACGAAGGGTGATTGTCGCTCCCCCTTTTTTCCCCAAGGCACTCCTTTCGGGGCCCGGTTCTAAAAAGGGTTTATGACATTGGGTTGAGGCAACTCGTTCCTTTTGGGAAAGGAGTTTGTCATTTTGAAGAGTCGCCACCTAACAATTTTGAGGTGCGTTAGGGCACCTATCAGGGGTTCATTTATAACTACGTTTTGATAATCAGAGACAGGGTAAGGGCTTGAAATTATCCTAAGGGGAAGATGTCAGGCACTCCTCAGGATCCACAAGTGTGGTTCCCGGCCAAACATCTTTTGTGAATTTGTACAATTCAACAAATAAACAAATAGGGGTCAAATATAGGGGATTTAAGTCTAAGTACAAATATTTGAAAACAGTTAAGCTAGATTTTGAAAGGGATTATAATCTAAGCATGTTTATGAAAGTAAAGGGGTATCCTAGGTTTATTTATAATATGGATCACATCAATGCAATATCCGGTATGACACTCCTCAAAGATGGGCTACACGTGGTATTAACGCACCGGTCATTATGTCCATACCTACCCTTTCTCACCCCGTGAATTTAACTAAAGCGAGTGTTGGTCTCGACCTCTATTGCATGCCGTTACCCGTCCCTTCCTATCAGTCCCGGAGGAATTTAGGACTTCTATCCTATAAAGGAGGTTCTAGGCTGACCCTCAGGTTTTAAAAGGTGAAAATGCTAAGGCTACACACAATAAAACAGATAGGACTTCAGTTAGAGGGGAGCATGGAAAGCGAATAGAAGGCTCAATTATACCTCCACACATAGTACACATAAACAACATGACTCATATACAATTAAGGTCCAGATTCAGATTCTGATCCTAGACATGGTATCTAAGTGATGACACAAAGACAGATTTTATTGTACAACTCAGAGAGGAAGTCCTAATCAGGCTTGCCTACTGTTTTTAAGCATGCTGACAGTTGAATACTAATCACAAACATAGTCCTGGTTTTATTTTTTTATGGTTGATTACCTAAGGCTTGCCTAGGCGTGTAGCAATTTTCAGAGTTGATAACAACTTCGGGTCGTTATACTTAATAACATGCAGTTCTAGGTGTTGCAGATATTCAGAGACTAATTTACCAGTTTGTTAGAACGGGAGGACTGTTTTAGGTATCTGTACTTAGACTAAGTGTATTTAAATGAGTACGATCCTATAACATGATGTCTAATGCAAAATGATACATATGCAGTTGCTAAAACAGGATCTCTAAATGCACATAAAATCACAGTATTATGCACAGTTCCAGGAATAACATATGTGATAGTTTTTAGTGTTGTTTACCTAGAAACAGGATCTCTAAGTGCATAGGCATGATGAGACATGATTGCAGTTTTGTTAACATTATTTATTCTAGGACAAGACCTCTAAATGAAGTTTCAGAACATGTTGACATGAACAGAATCACATAATAGCAATTTTGTTGTTATTATTTATCCTAATGACATGATTTCTAAGTGAGGGCGATGAATGATGACATGCTGAAAGAAAACAGTATGCATGGCATGTGTTACCTAAACATGGCTGCTATTGCGCATAGAGAAAATAAACCTAGGAAACATGGTCTCCACCCTTGATTATACTACAACATGCATATCACCCACCCATTTTCACTATCCGTCCCCAGAGTTGTTTTACAAATAATTATTACAGACCATTGGATATGAATTACAAAATTCAAATAGAAGAAAATAAGAAGTTAACTATCGGGAGCCTACCGTATAGGCCCAAGTATCCAGGTCCTCAATGCCAAGTATTGTTTCACGGCCTTTTTCACAATCCGGGTGTGTCAGAGTTCCCTAAGGACCTCAAGGGATCCCGGGCAGTTCTCACACCCAGATTTCATAGCCAAGATAGAGTAAGTGCAGTGTGGAAAGGCCAACTCTTGTGTGTCATAGTTCAGAGGGAGCTCAAGAGTCCCAAGGAAATGCTCACACAAAAGGGGCAGAACTTAATGGTCTAAGAATAGAGTGAGAGTGCTTGATATAGTTTGAAACCTTGAATAAGAAAACAATTTTGGAAAAAGAGACTTGATGGAAACAACTTTGTAAAATAAGAGAGAGTTGCCTTAGTAAAACAACTTTGAGAAGAGCAGGGTAATCAACAAGCAACAGACCAACCTCAGAACCAAACAAGTTCAACATCACACATGGAACAAAGAACCAAAACAGGTTCAACACCACAAACCCTCACACAGGGGTATTAGGGATTGGGGACACATAGAGCACATGATGACAAACATGTAGCAGGCAGCACACAATCAGAAGTTCTTAAGGACTCATGGGATTAGGGGATACAGTAGGGTACATGATCATACTAACATAACAGGACCAAATAGTTCAAGACAGTAGGATACACTCTAATCAAACCAATGTACCAAACATAGGCATGAAGATTCACATAGAACACTGATCCAGTACATGAAGACATGTTGGTTATGACAAGTAGAGGATAGCTTAACATGTGAATGGGGTTCAAGATCCTAGTTACATGTTGAACAACAAAATAATAAGTAAAAGCAAATTAGAAACACACTGAATTGCAACAATAGTATAAACATGTTGGTTTGAGAACTGAAATCAGAATTAGAACATACCAGTGAGATGAAGAAGCAGTAACACAAAGCATAAAATAGGAGATGCACAGTAGTTAGCCTTGGCTTGCAGGCGGCTAACTTAGAGTAGTAGCAGGTAGCACAGAAGAGAGAATAGAGAGTGACAAGTTTTAGTTGTGAGAGAGAGAATTTAATGGTTTTTTGTTCGTGTCTGTGTGTGTCATGATAAACAAGAAGACTGTGTATATGTAGCAGTTTAGAAGCTAGGTAAATAAGGCAAGAATCAATTGTTCAGCAATTATAGAACTCAGGATCAGTTAAGAATTAAAATCAGTCCAAGTCTTCCCTAAATGAAGGGAGTCACTTACCAACGGTAAAAGACAGAAAACCAGTTAAGGAAAGAAATCACATAGCTGGAGTATAGAGTAGTGTAACAATTAAGGAAAGAATTCAAACACTATGGGTATAGAACAAGTAATTAGGGATAGGTTCATAAAGTTCTAATTAAGGAAATAACAGCAAGAATCAATTAACAATATAGTCAACCACATAATAAGGTAAAATAATAATAATTTAAAAATGGTAATAAAAAAAGGAACAAGTAGCTGGAAACCTGTAAGGAGTGTTAACACAGAAAATCAAGGATTCGATAATCAAAGAATAACACTAATTAAGGGCAATAGTATAGGCTTCCACGAATAAACAAACAAACAGGTTTTAAACAGGCAGAACCAAATCGGAACCCTAATAAGATATTACTAGGGTATCACAAAATACTCAAACTAATCGCGACATATTCATGAGAGTCAAACATACAGACAAGTCGAATGAACATACAGTAAAGACGAACTCAGAGTCCAAGACTAAAGCCAAAATCAGAAGTTTTCAACATAATTGGTTAGGTTAAGGGAGAACCTAATAAAAATCTTTTGAGTACAACAAGAATCATAGAATAACACTTAAAATTAGAGAAAATCGTTTTGGAGAAAAGGTTTCAGAAACCCTAGTTATGTAGATGAAGAGTCACTTCAGAAAATCGGAAAAACCTTTGAGGAAAACAACAAAAAGATCGGAAAATCTTTAGAGTTAGGATTTCAGAGAACCCATAAAAGATAAGAAAACCTTAAAATGTTACCAGCTTTGGCCGAAAAAGTCATAGATCTTACTCGAACGACCGGAGGTGGCCGGAAAATGGCATGAAGGACCATATGTAGGAGTTGAACCGCTCTAGGTTCACCTGAGTACCTCAGGGTAGCATCAAACCGGTTTGGGGTGAAGCAAAGGCTAGCGGATGGTGAGAGGACATAGCTTCCGGCGAGGGAGGTGGCTGGAGAAAGAGGACAACGTTCATCGGAGAGGAGGAAGATGGAAGGTTCTAGAGTGAATCAGAGATAAAGAGAGAGGGGAGTTAGAGAGACGAATGAGAGAATGAAAATATG
>MDKH01066495.1:0-12964 GCA_005239495.1 Nicotiana undulata | reverse complement strand
TCCGACGACTCCAATGGATGCACAACGCCCCCAAACTAACCAAACAACGACAAACCAATGAAATATTCTCTAATATTTGCTAAAAATTCATATTATATAATTTCCCAACTCCGCTCAAGGAATTGACCAAAATGCCCTCGGGCCCTCGAGCCCACGTGCCCGAATTCCGAAATTTCTCGAAGATAAATTCTACCCGTAACTTTACTAACTCAAATATACAATTTGTTATAATTTTCATGCTAAAATTCATGGTAAAAGGCCAAAATCCCAAGTTCTAGGTCTTCCCAAAAAATCTCAAATTTATACAAATTTTCCATGTCTAAATCCATGTAAGATCACATATTTAACTCAAAAATAGGAAGAAATCACTTACCTTGTGTTGCTTGGTGAAAATCCCTCCTTGAGCTCTCCAAAATCATCCAAGCCAAATGAAAGAAATGAAAGAAATGGGCCAAAATTCGTGTGTAAAGAATATGCTCATGCTTCATCGAGTTGTACCTTGCACTTGTGCTGTGCAGGTTGTACATCCTATTACAATTTTTCCTTGTTGAACACCTTCTGTTACAACACCCATAACTTCTTGTAGAAATATCCAAATAACAAACAGTTTGAATATCTAGAAACTAGACTCGAATATCTTTAATTTGATAGGTTGTACACCATATTACTCTTTATATATCCCGAGATATAGGCTTCTAAAGTCGGCTCCATGCATCAGAAAATTCTGACGAAACTGCTCCACCAGGCATCTTCAATCGGTCATAACATTTTGCACAAAATTCTAAATTACAAATGGTTTAATGTTATGAATACTAGACTTCAAGATCTACAACTTTCATGTTTTGAAAATTTTCAGATTCCTTATAGATTCTTATATATACGCTTCCAGAGTTAGCTTTTCGATGCATAAATTGTTGTCCAAAAGTGCAGCAGAAATTTCTGCAATTTTTCCTTTTTTTTGTCCGAAATTCATTCCGTTAACCTTCTGAAATCCACCCGAGGCCCTCGGGACCTTAACCAATTATACCAACATGTCCCAAAACATGATACGAACTTGCTCGAGGCCTCAAATCACATCAAACAACGCCGAAATCTCGAATCGCACTAAAATTCAAACTTTATGAACTTTGAAATTTCAAACTTCTACATCCGATGCCGAAACCTATGAAATCACGTCCGATTGACCCCAAATATTTGACACAAGTCATATTTGACATTACAGACCTGCTCCAACTTTCGGAATTGGAATCTGACCCCGATATCAAAAAGTCAAACTCTCGGTCAAACTTCTCAAAAACCTTCAAATTTCTATCTTTAGCCAAATGACCTCCGGACATCCGAATTCACTTCCGATCGCGCTCCCAACTCCAGAATCACCATACGGAGCTATTCCTAGACTCGGAATCCCAAACGGACATCAATATCATTGAAATACGCTTCAAGCCAATTGCTGAACAACACGCTGGATCTCAAAACGACCGGTCGGGTCGTTACACCAGCTTTCTGTTGAAATAGACGGCCATGTATTTCCATTCTTCAATCAACCTCTTGTTGGTTTTGTGAATCTCACGGTGCTCATTCTCGCATTCACGGATCCTCTTGCGCAGTTGATTATACTTGACCCGAGCCTCGACCCTCTCATCTATGATCTTGTGGCCTCGGCTGAACCCTGGCCTGCCTAAACCATCCCAGTTGTCTTCTAACCACCCTGAATAGAAAGGTGTATAGCCTGCGTGGTATCTGTCTGGTTCAATTGTGTCCTTTTCCATTATGATCTTACAGTTCCATATGTGTTGGGCTTGGCACTTGTGAGGAGTATCATCATCCTGAAAGTCGGCTCGGAAATGGCTCATCTTGTCAACCCTTAGTATAATTTGTTTTCTGCCTGCTTGTCTCATAACCCGGAGAGGGACGTAAGGATATGTTCCTCTCAAACCGATCAATACCAAGAATGGTGCATCCTTAGACCTGACAATTAATTCATTTGCTGGAAATCACTCGGACATCCACTGTACTTGCTCCTCAGTCAGATTATCGAAGAACTCTACCCATTGTTTGGCAGTCTCGGGCTGAGCAAACCTGTCAGGAATATATGTCATTCGCTTTGGGTGATGGAAAGCGATGTGGTCATCCCATGCCCTTCGCGGAAATTCTTGCCGGTACTGGCCCTTTTGGAGATGTTCTAAGAACTAGAGTTGTAGTAACAGGTTGCAACCTTCGAAGTGCTTAACTCCTCTTTGAGAGTATTCTAAGGCTCGATAAATGTCTGAGATGATCATTGGGACGATGCTGAAAGTCTGCCCACCAACTCCTTCCATCAAGGTTTTGGTTACCATAGCCAGCCTAGTGTGAATCCTTTCTTTCTTTGTTGGAAACACGATCAAACCCAGGAAGCAAACAATAAAGACAAATACCCTACGGTGAATATGTCCCAAAGATGTGATGGAGAATTCCTCATGGTAGGTACGGTATGACTTGTTGTGGTCGTACCTTTCATACAAGTATTCGAAATGAATGTACGACTTCTTCAGACACTCTAACTCTGCGTTCTTCTTTAGACCCATCATTTTCAAGAAACCTTTGCCTGTGCGGTTTTCAAGCACTAACAACCCAGGAGTTTCCCAGACTAACCCCGCCAGTCCTCCTATTTCCTCTAGCAACGGTGTAATTTCAATGTCCCCAAAACGATAGACATCTCTTTCGCTATCCCAGAATAAAGTGGCAGCCTCGATCAACATGTTGTTGGGTTGAATGTCTAGGAGAGACGGTAGGTTACCCAAGTATTTCTTGACAAGTGTCTTATCACTAGAGTCAAGATCCTCCCACCAGTTCAGAAGCTTTGGGTGAATGTTGGTAACCATGCCGAGTCTAGGGACTTCGTGCCTTATATTTCTGCAAGATAAACATTATTAGGCCCTTACCCCCACCAGACTCGACTATTTAACATCTATGATTACCATACAGACATTTAGTTCTCCAAACAAATGCACAGAACATGATGATGTCTGTTGGGATTTATGAAAACCCGGGGGACTTTGGACAAGGCTGTCTTAAAGGCCGTTGTGCGGACAACACATTAGCCTAGCTAGGTTTGACCATGATGCATGCAATAGTATAACGGAGTAAGGTTTCTATGGGGTATTAGACTGGTACCCTTGAGAGGACAACTCAAAGGGGAAAGGCGCGGAACCGTCGACTGCACCGTTGATCGACTAGTTTTACCACAAATAAGCCTTTACGAATTTAGGGGTGATAAAAATAGGAAGGGTGCAACCACTCATCAAGTGTTGCTATAGGATTTGTTTTGGCACGAGTGAAGTATGATGTTGAGCATGATTATGCAACAGTAAAAAAAGGCATGTAGTCATGTATTTGCACGTTGTGAAAGTAGTAAATACAACAGTTATAATTTAAAAAAGATTACAAAAGAAAAACAAGGAAACATGTCAGTTTTGACTTTAAGAAAAATTAAACGCATGAAGGAAATAAACAATTAATTGCACATAAGGGGAGAGGGAAGAGGTTCAAATTGACAAAGCGGTTTGTTATGGTAAAAGCCTAAAATCCCCAGCAGAGTCGCCATGCTATCACGCCCCCTTTTTCAACTCCTCCTTTCGGATTAGACGGGGTCTTGACGTTATTGGGACAACTCGTTTCCTTTTGGGAAAGGGGTATACAAGGATTCGAAGAGTCGCCACCTAATGAATTAAGGTGCGTTAGGGCACCTATTTTGGGTCATTTACAAACAAGATTTAGACAACCAAAGAAAGGGTAAGGGCTTGAAATTACTCCAAGGGGAAGGTGTTAAGCACCCCTCAGAATCCACAATTGTGGTTCCTGACCAAACAAATTTGTGAATCTAAGCACACATATGTTACAAAAGTTTTTTTAAAAATATTTAATGTCTAAGTAAGGTTTTTGAAAGAGTTATGATCTAAATATGCATATAAAGGATAGGGGGAGTCCTAGGTTATTTGCCATATGGATCACATCAGTACAATACCCGGTAATCACTCATCAAAGAGGGGCTACACGTGGTATAAGTGCACCAGTCATCATATCCATATCTACCCTTCCCACCCCTTAGCGGTTATTACAGCGAGTGTTGGTCATCGACCTCTATCGCGTGTTGTTACCCGTCCCTTCCTAATGGCCCTGGAGGGGTTTAGGACCACTAACCATAAGGCAGTTCTAAGCAGACCCTTAGGTTCAAAGGAAAAATACTAAGGCGACAAACAAAACACATAGGACTTCAGTAAATGGGAACAGAGAAGAGCAGATAAGAGGCTCAATTTTACCTCCACAAGTAATGCAAATAGACAGTACGACTCAAACACATGTAAGGGCAGTATTGTTAATTAGAACCCTAAGACATGGTGTCTAGGTGAATTCAGAACCATGGGCAGATATGCAGACTTTATTTATAACTCAGAAACGGGCCCTAATCAGTTTTCCTACTGATTTTAAAACCTGTTGGGCAGTATACAAAAAAAAGCAGATTTCCACTTTTTACACAATTATATCACCTAAGGCTTGCCTAGGTATGGGACAAAGTATAATAATTACCAGAATTGTTAGAGAGACTTTTGTAAATTATTACCTAAACTTTTTGTTCTAGGTGTTGCAAAGCACAGAATTATTGCCAGTTATTATAGAGAAAACTGAGTGAGGTTGTTTTATACCTTTTTATGCATCAGTAGTTAGACTAGGTGTAGTTGAGCGAATAAAATCCTATAACATGATATCTAATGCACAGGTAGAGATGCAACATGATGCATATGCAGAATTCCTGAGCAGTATTTCTAAATGCACAACAATTGCAAGGCATGATTTTAGAAGATGCAAGAGTGACAGTTTATTAGTGTTATTTATCCTAGAACAGGATTTCTAAGTGCACATGGCAGCATGGAGCATGATTGCATAAGATACCAATTATTAGCATTCTTTCTAAGTGATATGGCAGTAATATCTGATAGGTCACACCTCCTTTTTCACTACCCCGGATTAATGAAGGGTAATAAGGGATTTTTCCAATTAAAATGACATTATTCGGATTTGGGATTTATTTATTATTTTAAAGTCGCCACCAGGATTTTTGACGATGCTCCGGGACACCGTTTTGTTTTGAAAATCCCAAACCAAGGAAGATTTGACTCTGTTTTGATTTGTGCGACCAGAAATCCGAGTAAGGAATTCTGTTAACCCAGGAGAAGGTGTTAGGCATTCCCGAGTTTCGTGGTTCTAGTACGGTCTCTTAACTATTAATATTTGGCCTAAATTATCTGGTCATTTACGTGTTTTGTCCTATTGTGTGCTTAGCCTTTTTATTCTTAAAACCGCTTTTGACATTTATGAATTTATCTTGAAAATAAGTCACGAGGACGTGCACTTGTCTACTTTTGGACATATTAAAATTACGCCACATGAAATGCACCCGCAATTGCAACACGTGATTTTAATATAGTTTGAAGTTTGAAGTCGGGAACATGAGTTCCGCAACCGAGTGTAGATTAGGTAGTCAAGACTAATGACGGTTTTATAATGCCTATTTGAGGCGATATTAGATTATTCTTAAGGTTTTTTACTTTTGAAAGAGCGTTTTAGTTTTAAGATCAATTAGGACGTTTATGAATTTATCTTAAACAAGTCACGATGGCGTGCACTTGTTGTTTTTGAGCACATGGCAAACACGTCACATGAAATGCACCCGTGTTCGCTACATGCGTTTTATTTGTTTGTAGTTGAGGGTCGGGGGCATGAGTTGCCACTCCCGAGTGTAGATTATGGTCATTTGAGATTATACTCGATTCTTTATCAAATTTTGATCTAAAGATGCATTTTTTCATCCTAGAGGATTAGAAGATTGTCTAAAATTAAATTCACTATCCTAAAGGACAAGATACTTGGGCTATGGCCATATTTTAGCCCAATAGTCATTTTACTCCCTTTGGCCAATCCTAATCATGGCTATTTGAGATACATATTCAAATTAAAGCGAGTAAAAATATTTAAAAGGGGGAGACATGCCAGCATACTTCGATTTGTATAGCAACGAATAAAGTAAGCTCGAATTGCGGATATAGTATCGCATAAAGGCAAGTGTAATTCCGCTACCACTTGGCCCATTTAATAATCCAGGATATTTGTACACAGTTTAAGAATCTAAGAGGAAGGGCTTTTTATAAATTTTGCTGGAAACGATTGTTTTTACAAAGAAACCAACATGACAATATCTGAATTATAGTCATTTGATCACCTTTTTTTCAAGAGCTTTGAATCAGCAAAATTTAAGGTATATGGAACTGAATCTAAACTATTTTTCAGAACAACAACAAACAGTATAAAAATTTCAGATTAAAACTCTATCCTTTTTGTTCGATTTTGAAATTCATTTCATTGGTACGAGATTTTCAATAAGTTTGGATAAATAAAATACTTGTTATGCCGATATGAATGGGCTGATCATGAGTTACTTTCCAGATTTTTACAAAGTGAAAGGACAACATCACTGAATGAGAATTAAATATAATCCAGTCCAGTTTACAACTGAAGAGAAAAGAAGACGTATAGAACCTATACTATTACATTCCAACTTCTACCATAAACTACTATTCCTAAATGATGAAATAAGAAAGGAAAACTGAAAGGATGCTGCTCCTGTGCAATCCAGCAATACCTTAAGGATTCAAACCTGCATTTCGTCATTAATTTTAAAACTATAAGTCTTAAGATTCAATGCATAGACAACATTATAAACAGATCTTTTATGCATCTCATAGGATGACCATTAAAGGGGTCAGATTCAACTCTAATTATGCTTTGCATAATACTAAAAGAACATAACAGGCTTATGCATTTTATGGGATGAATCTGACCATAATGAAGGTCAGATTCAACTCCAATTATGCTTAATCAAACAGAAATTCACCATTTGGTATTACAATCCCCGTTTGAAATTACTTAACCAAATTCCGCAAGAAGCACACACATTTCAACCTCAGATTTACATGGAGATTCAGTTAAACAAACTCAAACAAACGAGATAAATTTGCATAACAGTATAGAACACAACTTCAGATTTAAAAGTTTCAATTCGAGAGTAAGGTGTTACATACCTTTTCAAGGAGAAAAATGACAAAAGAGATCTGGACCAAATAAAGGTCCAAAGGGGAGGTGAGAATCAACCAAAGAAGGAGAAAACCAGCAACAATAAGCAGCAACCAAAACCCAAAACAGGACCTAACAACGCCAATAGCAAATCCCAGGAATTCGAGTATGAGTACTTAAAATTTCCACGAAATCAAAGAATGCCAAAGAAGAAACAAGGGCTGAGAACCAAAACACTGTACTGGTTGATTTTTAAAAGGAGGCAGTCAGATTCTCCTAGTTTTTCTACTAATATGTTTTATCTTTTGTTTGTGAGCAGCAGTTGGTATATTTTTTGTGTGTTCAGATTTTTCAGCAGCCCCAAAAGTTGTCCAAAAAAAAGGATCCCCTTCATGCTGAATATCCTAGTCTATATATAGGGAAGTTTAGGGTAGCATCTTTAGAGGATATTTCTAATCCTATCCAGTTGAAATATTACAGGTACAGATGTCTAACCTTATCCTATTGGACATTTGTACCCCTTTCTAGAACATTCCTATAAATTACAGCCCTTATCTTCTTTTAAAGTTACTGTTTTACCCTTGAAAAGTCTGATTCTATGATTCTAGAAGTTTCTTGGGTTGTTACACCCAAGATTCTTCAATTGAAAGTCCTAATTTACCCCTTAATGCCCTTAAAATTACTCTTTTAGTAATCAAGCATTAGGTTATTAGCTAAGCTGATTTTAATTAATAATCAGTATCTAATGAGGCTGCTTAAGTTGATTTCTAGGTTGAAAAAGTTGAAATTATTTGAATGTGAGACTAAGTGAATCAATTATTCTTAAACTTAGTTAACCCAAATGCACAATCGATCCTAACTAGTTGTCTTAGATCAATTGATAGAAATATATAAGTTGCTAGACTTAATTGATCATCTTACCCTTTGAATTTTCTTGGTTTTAAATTAAACCTAGCTAATTAAGTGTGATTAATCCCTTATTGTTTGATTAATTTACTCAGAGTGACTGATATTTGAATAAAAATCAGTAATTAGTTGAATTAATTTGTCCAAATAATTTCATTAGGCTTATCTATAAATTGTAGTTAATTGTTTTAATTGAGTGATTGATCTTAACCTTAAGCTGATTTTTACGTATTTAGTAACTGCCTCCTCAACTAATCGACTACCCTAATGAATAACACAATCGATTGGACAAGGAAGCAATTGATCAGAAGTGGACAATCATACTTAGGGAAAAACAGTAAAGGAAAAACAACCTAAAAAACCTAGATATGAATTAACTATCATGAATAAATAGGCAGGGAATATACAAACATGGTGACAGATTTTTAGCTAAGCCAATTAGGGAGAAAAACCAGCAGAGAGTTAGGCAAAATCATGCAGAGAATACAGGAAAACATGGATGACACATATATGATTCTATTAATTCGACAAATTGACTCTTAGAAGTTAAACCAATTAACAGAAAAGAAAAAGATAAAACATAGGGATGAAACAGCATTACAAAAACAGGGATCAATCAACGAAATCTTCATGATTTTAATAATAAACAAAAAAAACAAGGAACATATAAAAAAGAAGGGGAGATACCCGTTTGAGGCTTTGGAAAGTTTCTGGTGACTTGACGAAATTTTGACCGAATTCCGGCGGGCTTGGAAATGGTCCACACCCACATGAATCAATAGCTCTCGTCAAGAGCTATTGACTCATGTAGGTTTGAGTCATTAGTTGTCTTTGAAATCAACTTGTAGAAGAAAACTCTAGACTCTGATTTTCAGATTTGGATTTCAAAGTTTTTGGGTGATCTTTTGGGGAAACTAATGGTGGGATGAGGTTGGGGAAAGGAAGGAGATCCTCTGGGAGAAATTTGGGGCCGATTGGTGGTGCTCCACCACCGGTGGCAATTTTCGGCCGGTGGAGCTAGGGAGGGAGGACGGTGGGACTACGGTGGGGACTGGCCGGTGAGAGAGAGAGAGGATAGAGATGAGTGGGGAGGGGTGTTAAACTTAGGGGGAAATGAGGGGGGGTGGTGATTTGAAACAGTTTTATACTTAAGGGGTCTTTAGTTTAGGACCGTTGGATCAATGAGATCCAATGGCTGGGATGGGTTCACTTACTGAAACGGGGTCGTTTGGATAGTGTAGGGTCTGGACCGGGTATTAATCAATTGGGATGGGGTGGAATTTATTGGGAAAAAATGTTTTGGACCTTGGCAAGCTTAGCCCAGGTTTGGTCTTAGGTTCTTATGACCAATTATATTAATTAGTTAATTAGCACTAATTTCAATTAATCTCTTAAAAATGCGATAACTAATTTTGATTTTTTGTCTAATTGTTGAATTGATTAAAAGTGACACCATTTAATTTAACACTCATATCATTTAAAGAATAAATTTCACAGTTTTGTTGGGAAAACGATTAAATTAAGCAATTAATTATTGTATCGACATTTTGTTGTTATTTACTTCAATTAATCACAAATGATATGCTAATTAATTCTAATTCTAATTTTTTATCTAATTAATGGTGTATTAAAAGGTGAAATCATGAATTAACACTCGCAATTTTTGAAGAATAATTTTGTAATTTTCAAAACGATTGAGGTCATGTAACCTCAAATTATTCATAAATATTAAAGGCCAAATTATGGTTATGCAATGCAAAATTAATTCACAAATAACACTGAAATTCAATAAAAATTTATAAAACTAAATAATTTATTGAGATTTTTGTAGGATTATATGGTAGGTAAAAATCACGTGCTCACAATGCTGATACACTAGACATGAGACCTAGGAAGCATGATTTCTAATGCATGATTTGCACATGTTGGTCCTAAACATGAGTTCTATTGCGCAAGTAGGAATATAAGCCTAAGGACATGATTTCTACCCTTTAATATCTATAACACGCATAGCTACCCTTTTTCCTTTTAACTATCCATCCTCAATAGTTGTTTACAAATAATTATTACAGGCCATTTGCACGAATTACATCAATGAATAGAAAAATAAGAAGTTATACTATAGGGAGCCTACCAATAGGCTCAAAGTATCCAGAATCCTCAATTCCAGCAAGTTTCATAGCCTTTCATATAATCCGGGTGTGTCAGAGTTCCCTAAGGACCTCAAGGGATCCCGGGCAGTGCTCACACCTATATTTCCATAACCATAATGAGTAAGTGCAGTGTGGAAAGGCCAGCTCTAATGCATCAGAGTTCAGAGGGATCTCATAGGGATCCCTAAGCAGTCACACATTAGAGGGGCAGAACCTAAGTTTCTAAGAGTATAGTAAGAGTGCTTGACATAGTTTTTAAAAAGGTTAAGTAGGAAAACAACTTTTGAAAATAACTTGTTTGAAATAGGCTTTGAAGAACAATGGAAGAGTGTTACTTTAGTGAAAATAGTTTGAAAGGAAAAGGGGAAGACAATCAGAGTCTTAGGATCAGAACAATACTCATAGAACAAGGAATAAAAACCAAACCAGTTTAACAATCACAAGCAGGTATTGAGGGGTAGGGAACAAGTATGAAGCATATAGGGAAAACATACAATAAGCAGAGTCACATACAGGTTCAGAGAAAAGGTTTTGGGTACAGCATGTGTTCAGGATTACATAGAGACTAAGTAACATATAATGCATGTTGTGGTATGCTAAGAAGCAAAGCAGAATCATGTTGAAACATGCAAAGGGAGGTAGTAACCATGCTGAGGCTAAAGGGGGAGGTATTAAGAACTAAAGCATCAAATTATACATACTAATTGCAAATTGAACAATAAAACCATAAGTAAAAGCATATTAGAAATGAGATGAATTGAAATACCAAAACATATTATTTTTGAAGCTTTAAACTAAATTAAGGACATACCAGTTAGGAGTTGACAAACATAGAATGAAGAGTAGGCAAGTAGAATAATCAATCTTGGCTTGCAGCCGACTGATAATAGCAGGTAATCAGAAGGAGAGCAGTAGAGAGTATGTATATGTGTAAAAGAGAGAGTTGAACAATGTGTGTGTTCGTGTGTGTGCTAATGAGAGAATATAGTATATATAGTTTTGAAAATAGGCAGAGAATAAGGTAACAAATAATAGTTCAACACAATTATAGGAGTAAACACCAATTAGGATCAAATTAATGTTAAGACTTCCTTTAATTAAGGAGCCATGGTTCAAACGGTAATAAACAGTAATAAACAAGGAAAGAAATCACTGAAAAGCTAATGTTAACATATAATAAGTAGTAAAAGTATAGACATATGATTGAGACTAAATTCAGAATATTCTAAATAAGGAAAGTGTATAAGAATTAATTTTACAGCAGGTTTATTCATAGAAATAAGGCATAACATAGTTTAATTTCGGAAATCAGTAAGAGAACCCTCGAATGAGGTTCTAATCACAGGGAATCAGTATCAACCAAGGAGAATATCACACAAGCAAGGAAATACTCAAAATCAGTAGAGAATATTGTGTAAAAATTAGTAAAGTACCAATCACAGTTATTCAAAGATTCAAAGTGTCAAAATAGTACTGATTTAAACGGTATAGACACACATTAGGCAAAATCAGACACACAAATTAGGGATTCACATAGGGCATAGTAAGTAATTGAAAGACTTAGCAGGATAAGACATGGTATAATCGACAAGACAAGAGCAAAACCCTAATACTCACAGTTAGCAAGAATAGTAACAATTAGGGAGATTAATAGGACAAACACAACATAAGCAGAAGAAACAAAGAATCGGCAGGCCTAATAAGCAAACAGTATGGTAAAATCATAGAGACTTGGGAAACCCATGAGAATCAAACACATGCACAAACGTTTCATCAAAGACACACTTAGAATATAGAATTAAAACCGAAGACCTAGGGTTTTTAGATAAATAAACCAGACCAAAAGGGAAAAGGTTTAGATAATGATAAACTTGATGGGAATCATACGATAATGCTAGAAATTAGAAAGAAAATCTATTTTGAAAAGGGTTTCAAGAACCCTAGTTTGGTAGACGAAAAATCGTTTTAGGAAAATGTAAAGACCCGTAAAATATATTAACTAAATAAGATGCCCGGGTAGGTCCCCATGTTGTTATAACTGTAGGAATTCTTAAAAACGGACTTTGTTTTTTGAAGTAAAAGTACCCCGGGACTTAAAAGATGAAATTTTCAAGAATTGTGCGGATTTGCGGTCCACTATGCGATCGCAGATCAGGTATGCTGACCGCATAGTGGTCGCATACCTGGACAGTTGCTGTCCATTTTGAGGACGGCTATGCGGCCCAAAATGCGATCGCATTTTGGCAATGCGGGTCGCATAGTTGTCGAATTCTTGCACCTCCATTTTTGCGGAGGAGGTTATGCGATCGCATAACAGGTATGCAGCATAGTGGTCGCATACCTGGGCAGTCTATTTCCCATTTTGGCCCAGCTGAGGGCCATTTATGCGACAGGAATATGGACCGCATAGCAGGATTGCGATCGCATTCCTGACCGCATTCCCTGCTTCGGGGCTTCTAATTTCTAATTTTTATACCCGACCCCCAGCCTAATAAAACACCTACCCCTTTCATTTTAATGTCTATTTGCCTAAAATAGAGAGAAGGGAGAGTGAGTTTAGTGAGAGAAAGTCATCTTCACCAAATTGGTCCTCCATTTCTACTAAGGCCCGGAAATCTTCGAGTAGTCGTTGTCTTCTTCACCATAAGAGGTAAAGTTCTCACCCCATTTCTTCCTTAAATTCTCTGAATATAGCTCAAATGGGACACACCTAGGTGGTTCGTGAAGATGCGAGCTAAGACCTTGCATGCATGTGATTAACTTACCATAACCTAGTAAAGGGAAGCAAGTTAGAGTAA
>ML258795.1:33768-53616 GCA_005239495.1 Nicotiana undulata | reverse complement strand
CCAACACAATCCCTTCATCGACCATGAAGTGACATTTTTCCCAATTGAGCACAAGATTGGTTTATTCACACCGTTTTAGCACTTGTCGGAGGTTGTCAAGGCAATGCTCAAAGGAATCACCCACCACCGAGAAATCATCCATGAAGACTTCCAAGAAATCCTCCACCATATCGGAGAATATGGACATCATAAATCGTTGAAATGTGGTCGGGGCATTGCACAACCCAAAAGGCATCCGACTAAAAGCAAAGGTGTCGTACGGGCAAGTGAAAGTTGTTTTCTCTTGATCTTCCAAGGCGATATTGATTTGGTTGTAGCCGGAATATCCATCAAGGAAGCAATAAAAAGATCTTCCCGCTAGCCGATCAAGCATTTGATCAATAAAAGGCATAGGGAAATGATCCTTGCAAGTAGCATTAAGCTTCCGGTAGTCCATGCACACTCTCCATCTGGTGACCGTCCGCGTAGGAATAAGTTCATTCCTTTCGTTGTGGATCACCGTCATGCCTCCTTTCTTGGGAACACATTGCACCGGACTCACCCACGGACTATCTGCAATGGGGTAGACAACCCCGGCATCCAACCATTTGATGATCTCTTTCTTGACCACCTCTTGCATAGAGGAATTTAATCTTCTTTGATGCTCTACGCTTGGTTTGCTCCCTACTTCCAGTTGAATTTTGTGTTCACATATGCCAGCGGGAATTCCCCGGATGTCCGCTATTGTCCATCTAATCGCGTGCCGGTGCTCCCGCAAGACATTTAGCAATGCGTCTATCTGCACATAATTCAACAAAGAAGACACGATTAAGGGTAAAGTATTATTAGAGCCAAGAAATTTATACCTCAAGTGCGATGGAAGTGGTTTGAGCTCAAGGTGTGGTGGCTCGATGATTGAAGGCTTTGCGGGCGGTGTCATTCGATTCTCTAGGTCGAGGGAAATCTTCTTTGGTGCATATGTATAGGACCCACGCCCTTCCAATGCATTGACCATCTCCGCATAACCCTAAATGTTTTCATCATAAAAATTTACCAAAATTGCCGCCAATGCCTAGCCGAGGCCGTCTTCTTCCATTTTCATTTCAACGGAATCCTCCACCTCATCAACCACATCAATTACCAAGATTCCCTCATAAGCACTTGGCAATTTCAAACCCTTTCTTGCTTGGAAAGTGACTTCTTCATCATTCACCCGGAATTTAATTTCATGACATTCCGAGTCCATCAATGCTCTTCCCGTTGCAAAGAATGGTCACCCTAGAATGATAGTAATCTCTTTGTCGACCACACAATCCAAGATGACAAAGTCGGCCGGAAGAAGGAACTTCCCCACCTTCACTAAAACATCATCAACAATGCCCAAGGGTTTCTTTATAGTTCGATCGGCCATTTGCAAACGCATGCTAGTTGGTCTTGGCAATCCCAATCCCACTTTCTTGTAAATAGAAAGAGGCATCAAATTTATACTAGCACCGTTGTCACAAAGTGCTCTCACAAAATCTCTCAACCCAATGGTGCACGGGATAGTGAAAGCTCCCGGGTCTCCCTTTTTCTCCACGGTTGATGTAGTAATTATTGAACTAACCCGGTGAGTCAAATTCACCACCTCATTCTCCGTTGTTCTCTTCTTTGTAATCAACTCTTTCAAGTACTTGGAGAACCTCGGCATTTCTTGGAAAGCTTCCAAGAATGGAATATTCACCGACAATTGCTTCATGATGTCATAGAATTTTTCAAACTTCCCATCATCCTCTCTTCGTGCAAGCCTTTGAGGAAATGGAGGATTAGGTCTAGGAATTGGTAGAGGGCTTTTGGGGTCACCTTCTCCTTTTCCACAGCCTTTCATTTTATTTCTCTTTGAATCTCATCCTCTAGGGGGGTTTCTTCAACCTCAACTACTACCGGCAACTCACTCTGTGCTTCTGCTCCTTTATCAATGTTCTCAACATCAATCACTTTCTCACTCTCGTCTTGTAGCACCTTACCACTTCTCGTTGTGATGGCCATGCAATGAGATGTCGACCCACTTGGGACGCTTTTCGGGTTTACCACCGTGTCACTTGGAAGTGTGCCTTTTTTCTTGGGAGTTTTCTCTCTTGATAGATCTCTCATTTGCAATTAAAGTTTTTGAATCAAAGCGGTGTGTGACCCCACCACCTCGGACATATTCCTCATTGTTGCATCGCTTTTCTCTTGATTTTGCAAAATTCGCTCTAGCATCCCTTCCATTTTAGATTGACTTGACGATTGTGAAGAGTTGGAATATTGCACTCTCAGTGGTACATAAGGATTGGAGCTTCTATTGGAATAGTTATTGTTGTTGTTCCACGATCCTTGACCGCCTTGTTCATTGCGCCAATTTTGTTGGCCTTGCCCTTGCGGATTTGGCCTCAAATTGTTTTGTTGGCGATAACCACCTTGAGAGTTTTGAACATAGTTTGATTCTTCCCACTCTTGATTACCCATTGATTGCATGTCTTCCACCATATGCACTTTCTTCGTTTGATTTTCCTTGAGCATCTTTGTCAATGCATCAAAATTAGTGGCGAGACCAGCAATCACTTGGTCTCTTTCTTGATTCTCTTTGATCATGTTTGCAAGAGAAGGAGTGCCATAAGGAATTCTCCCAGTTGTATCTTCCGAATGCCAAGCTTGATTGTGCTTAGCCATCTTGTCTAGAATTTGAGTAATTCTAGCAAATGACTTATCCATGAAAGACCTATCCGCGACATTCTTTGCAATTAACTGGTAGAGTGGGTCCAAGCCCATGTAAAAAATTTCCATCAAAATTTGGTCTGGGAACACATGGTTCGGTGATCTCACAAGGTACAACTTGAATCAGTCCCATGCCTCATGTAAGTGTTCCCCCGACATTTGGTTGAAGAATAATATTTTGTCTCTAAGCTCAGATTTCTTGCTATCCGGGAACCACTTTGACAAAAAGGCTCGGACAAGCTCCGGCCATGTAGTGATGGTGTGAGGAGGTAAGTTGTGAAGCCACTTCCTTGCCTCTCCCGCTAATGAGTACTTGAACACCTGCAACCTCAAAGCGTCATCCGATACATTGGTCTGTTTGTGCATGGCGCACACACCCAAGAAGTTCCTTAGGTGTTGCATGGGATCATCATCAGTTGAATTGTGAAATAATCCTTCTGCCTTGAGCATCAGTATCATTCCATGGTCCACTTTAAATGTCGATGCACCAACTACCGGTGGAAGTATGGCATTGGAGTCGTCGATGTATTCCTCAATATCGGCGAAAGGATTTTCCTCTTCATCATAATACTCAGCCATTGTGACCTGGGACACCAATACAAAACAAGCAACTTGTGATGGAATAGAAAAAGATATAAAGTGAAGTACACACTAACTAGTAATTTCAAAACCGTATTCCCCGGCAATGACGCCAAAATTTGATACGCTCAGATTACACTTTAAAATAGTGTAAAGCGGTCGAAGTCAAATATAATAACCCAACAAGGTTGGGGTTGAATGCCACAGGGAATAGGTGTGAAAATGTTACTTTGATAGTGTGATTCTTAACTCAAATCGTAATTCGATTCAATTAGTAATCGGGAATATGGGGGTTGGTTGTGTAATAATCTAATAGAAGTAGTAGCAATGAGAATTTATTAAAGTTGTAATTAATATGATTAAGTGAACCAAGGTTGTGTCCCCTTTAATGAAGTGTAATGCAAATGGGTATTAATATGATATATTTCTAGTGGGAAGTTCTTGATATGCAATTGATTTCTAAATGACTACCCAATATTTTCCAATAATAGAGTAGTATTTCCTCTTTATAATTTTCCCAAATATAAAAGAGTTGCAATAAAACCAAATCACTTTATGCCAAATAAAACCATCTTATTCCTAAGTGATTCTATTAAACAAGGTTTAAAGCCTTGAGTCTTTGATATTTACTCTTACCAATTCTAACCCACTTTTCCAAGCTAAGAAAGAATTTATGGCATAAGTTAATGTTTGCAACCACTAACAATAAATATACAATGAAGAGTAAATAAATATCAACAACCCATTATGCATATATTCAATGTGAAATACCCAAATACATAACACCCATTTAGGGTCCACAACCTTAGTATTTAAAGCTAGCTACTCATAATGAATGACAAAAAGCTAAGAGTATTAAGTGTCATGAATGATTACAAACCAAGAATGAAGTGCTCTAATGCTTCCAAAGAGGAGAGAATATTTAATAGGGGAATGTCCTTCAAAGACTAGACAAGACTGACCCAAAAAACTCAAGTAAATCCTTTTATAGTGGGCCAAAAGTTGGGTAGATAACGGACGAAAATGCCCCTGCAGGCAGGTTATGCGATCGCATTCCTGTCGCATAACAGGAATGCGGTTCGCATTCTTCACGCTCTCATCGCATCTCTAAACCCTAGTTTCCTGGTCGTCACGGCATTGTTGATCTGCGGTTCGCATTGTTGATATGCGACCGCAGATTGGCATCGCATTCTTGAGGCATCTTCAGGCACCAGGGATTCTGCGGTTAATTCTGCGGCTCGCATGTGAGTTATGCGGTCGCATAATCGACCGCATTTTAGCTCTTGAAATTTTCCTATCTTTCTGTTGAGGTCTGCGATCCTTGGGTGCGTTATGCGATTCACATCTTAGTTATGCGATGTCCTCTTGTCAAATATGCGATCGCATAGTGTTGTTTTCCTCACTTTTTAGCTTCTTTGCTCTCTTTTTCATGGTCTTGAGTATTTACACCTCATGCACTGCAAAACATCAAAATTCTATAAGTATAAAGGGTAAATGCTCTTGAAACAAGCTATAATCTAAGCAATTTGGTATTAAATGTGCCGAAATTCTCCGGCATATCAATAATTTTGTCTTCTTTCAGACTTATCACCTATTACTATCACATACTCTTAAGTGAATGAGAAAGAAGCACATTCAATGGGACGAGTTTCCACTTCTTTTCCCACAATCATACATGATTTTGATCATGGCAAGGCATAGAAATTTTACTACTTCAGGTGGTTATAATTTCTTGCAAACTCTATAAGAGTTATAATCAAAGTTTATTGTCTTTGCTTGCATTTAAAATCAAATTATAGAATTTAATGAATTTAAAACAAAAAAATAAAGTAAATACTTACCTTAAATCAAGAATTTAATCATGAAGGAAGTTCATGGAACAATTGACAATCATTATGCTCAATCCCAAAGCTTCTACTCAATTGGTTAGAGTCTCTTGTTGATAACATGTTATAAAACAATAAAAGAAGATACAAAGTATTGCATAGAGAGGGGAATACTTATTGATATGGGAGTCAATTACAATGAAATAGAACCCCTCTATTTATAGGGAAGTAGTGACTTAGCCACCAAGTAAAATTCCTAAGATCTCTCTAAAATATAGACATTCACCTTAAATAGAATTCTATGTTTAACAAGAAGGAAATTATATGGTTAAGGTAGCTTACCAACTACGCTACTAGGGCTCCCCTCTAGACTTAGATTAGAAGCTCTAGCATTTCTTGGGAGCCTAGCTGATATTCTCCGTGTTAATATTTTTATATTATGAAACCATCTTTACCTATTGTAAATTTATTTATTACAAGATGATAATTTGACACCAAAATATTGATGCATTAGCACTAGTATATCTCTTTGGTTGAATTATCCCTTATTTAGTTGAATTTTTAATTTTGGGATAAGCAATCTCGAGATGTTTTACACTATAGTTAAGGCAATATTTTAATACCACACTCAATATGGCATAAAAATTTTGAAATTATTAATCCCACAATAAAACTTTTTGTGAGATACCATAGTTACTGCGTATGCCACCGACAAAAACTTTTATATTGTGCCTCACACAACTGACACTAGTTGTGTTAGATAATTTTGTGGACCCAAATGTCACGTCCTTAGTTTTGAACTAAGCACACGTGTGGTACTTGAAAACATGCTCACAATCCTGCTATGCCAAGTCAGCCTAAAATACTACACTCAAGATCGTTAAGGGAATGTCAGATAAGAAAGACAAGAGAAATTCTCCAAAAGAAGCTTTTTATTGTAAAGAACTTGATTGTTTTTGCTTTGTGAATTACAAATGAATGGCCCCCTTGATATACTAGTCTCCTAGGGGCTAGTGAGTAAATAATAATTATTACACAAGTCCCTTATTATTTACAAGTAAGACCCCTCTATAGAATTATCAACATAGCTCATCTTCCAACAACTTTCCGAGAAAATCCATAGGGTTCTAGGGTCTTCCTAGGGAAACCTATATATTTCTCTAGAACATTCCTACAAGTTCTAGCCTCTTTCCTAGGTAAGCTTTCCATATGGAAAAAATATACTCCATGTGGCACCTACGTGGCATGATGATGTGGCAGATCACGACACTCTCCCCCACCTAATTTTGTGCAGCCTCGGCACAAAGTATCGACACGTACGTGCTTACCTCGCCTTGGCGTCATCGGAGATCTTTGTCCTTTAGCCATGATGCCCTATGGAACGGTTCGCCTTCCCATATTACAAGGTACTGGCCACCTTCTTCTTGCCCCGTTTTCACTTTGGACGGCTAGCAATAATGGCCTCGATCCTCCGCCTATCGGATACCACTCCTTGCTCTTGGACTGAACCCCCCCATGACTCAACCAAGTCTAGCAGCTTCTCAAGCATCAGGTACAGGCTTCCACTCCCTATTCGGCTGCCCTCCGTGGTCACAACCTTACTGGCAAACTTGACCCTTCTCTGCTTGGTGCATCATCCAAGTCTGATAGCATGCCATCACTTTGTAACTTGCCATCCTCTTCTGCCCAACTTTTCTTGCTGCCACCATGCTGCATTTGCATGGCGCCAAAATAGGCTTTGGAATCCTCTACTTTCGGCTTAGATTCAAGGGGCATCCCCCCAATGTAGGCGGTTTCTTCTGTAGCACCCTTATGTGTCTGAGAAAAGTTCCCAATCATTGCTATAAGCTTCCCAACTCTGGCATTCACTTGCCCTATGTGATCCTTTACAGAAGCAGCACCCTCCCTTAGGCACGTACTCGCTACCATTTTCTGTCCCCTTGCCATTTCTCTTCGACCCCTGTCGTTACGGGACGGCTACTTGCCATTTACATTGTATACCTCAGCTATGCCTTTCCCATTGTCCTTGTCATTATCTCCCTATCTCTCTCGACATTGCCTTCTTTGGAATTGGCAAGCTTCATCTTGAAGTCAACGAGCGACTCGGCTACCCCTTTAGCCTCGTCCATGTTTGCTACTTGATGTCTTCTTAAATCCCGTTTTACCCAATTTTGTAACCCATCCATGAAGTAGAAGAGGGAATCTTCCTCGGACAATGACATGATTTGCAGCATTAAGGTAGTGAACTCGCGCACATACTCCTGAATTGTGGCCGTCTGTCGGAGCTCCCTTTGCTTTCGCCTAGCCTCATACACCAAATTTATTAGGTAGAATTTCTTCTTCAACTCCTTCTTGAACTGCTCCTATGTCTCAATCATGCATAGCCTCTTCTCCATGCTAGTACACTTTCGACTCCACCATAATGCGGCAACCTCGGTCAAGTACATTGAGGTGTCGCATACCTTACAACTTCATCCTCCTCCTTGACTACCTCAAAGTACGTGTCCATCCTCCAAAGTAAGTCTGTCGCCGATGAATGAGGATTTTGACTACTTATTAGAACCTTTTTTACTTTTGTTTTAGTCCAAAAACGTTTAATTGTGTTCCCGAAAACTGATAAAATATGCTTAATTGCAGGAATGGTGGAAAATGAGCCTCAAAGATGAAATCCGACTCAAGAAGGAGTAATTTGAACCAAGGACAAAAACAGGAACAGAAGCACTAAAGTGCGGACCGCAGATTGTGAAGCGAATCCAGCAGAGACTTGTGAGAAGTGCGGTCCATACATGAAATGTGCGGCCGTAGAAGCAAGGCAAGGCCGAAGGTTCAGAGAAAACGCATTTCAAGTTCCATGGAAGTGCGGATCACATAGTTATTGTGCGACCGTAGAAGATCAGCTTAGTGGCCGCAGTTGCATTTGTACGGTCCCCAAAAGAGCCATGTACGGCCGCACTCAGAAATGTGCAGATCACAAAAATAGAGAGATACATCCAGGGTTCAGAATTGTGCGGCCACAAAAGTCCAATCCTTCCAAACTGAAAAGAAGTGCAGACCGCACATGGAATTTTTCGGCCGCAGAACCTTAAAAAATGACAGTTTTGTCCGAAAAGTCTAGCACTATATAAATAGAATAGTTTCACTTTTTAGGTTAACTTTTATACCTTTTGACATCAGCAACCGTTTGCTTTGCTTCTTTTAGTTATTTTAGCTATTTTGACCCTTTTGAATATTAGTTTTATCATTTCAATCATTAATACGGGTTTAATTATCACTTCTTCTTCTTTATCTTCTAATTTAAGCATTAGTAGCTACATTTTCACTAGGGTTGTAACCCAACCCTAGTGTGCAAACTTAATGGGTGTTTGATTTATTGCTTTTTGATGGTTGGGTGTTGATTATCTAGTCCCGTTCTTGCTTTAAATTGAAGATTTAATGATTGCAAACATTATTTCACGCCTAATTGACTTTGTCTCTACTAGAAAAAGAGAGACTTAGTCTAGGAACACTTGACTAGCAAGGAATTGGGTCAATTGATAGATTGATAAAACCAATTGAATGGTTGAACATAGAGATAGTAAAACCCGACTGGAGCTTTGATCACGCCCAACTATGTCTTATAAAAAGACTACACGGACATTGCAAATATAATCTGAGTATTTTTCCCAGAGTCGAATCCCACAGGAATTAACCTATTAATTATCATTGTTAGACTCACTCGATTCTTCGTAATCAACTACCCAAATATTATGAATAACAGTTGTTGGTGTTTCTACTAACTAAAACTGAATGTAATTGATTAAACTAGAAGTTAACTATTGCTAGGTTGTAAACAAATGCGAGAAGAATTTAATGTTATGGTTTCCCTTGTTGACGGAATCCCTTATTGTATATTTCATATAGTTTGGCCTAACAGTCTCTATCTGTCACGACCCGAATTAACTCTCCGAACGGGCTCGTGACGGCACCTTGTACCTATGACTAGGTAAGCCTAAGATATGCGGAAAAAAATAAAATAAGATAACACAGAAGTAAACAGTAAAGATGTAGAAATAGCTATAAAACTTAAGTTGCTCGGCATTTGCAGCTTTCACTCTCCCAAAACCCGGAATATCACCAAGTCACAAACTCTATACTACTGTAGATCTAAACAAAGGAATAAGGAAGAATGTATCTATATATGTCTCCTAAATCTATACTGCGTGGAAGGGGACACATGAGATCCTGCGGACGCGGCAGAATTACCTCGCGGTCTCCTAAGCAGCTGCTATGATGCGCCTAACCACGATACTGTGTGCTGGTACCTGGATCTGCACATGGGTAAAACATGCGCAGGAAAGGGCGTGAGTAATCCACATTCGGTACTCAGTAAGTACCAAGCCTAACCCCAGTAAAGTAGTGACGAGGTCAGGTTAAGGCTCTACTGAGTTTTAAAAACAAGTCAGTTATAAGTCTAGATAGTGAAATATAAATAAGCAATGATAGCTGGATTTAAAAGAACAACTGAAGGAAATAATAAAGAAGAGCCCTCGGCTCAACACAACATATATCTCAACAGCAAATATGCAATGCAGTACAGGGGGAAAGCTCCCGGATCTCGGCATGTAGTCCCAATTTAAATATGCTATGCAGTATAGGGGGAAAGCTCCCAGATCTCAGTCTGTAGTCCATATATAAATATGAAATGCAGTACAGGGGGAAAGCTCCCGGATCTCGGTCCGTAGTCCCAATTTAAATATGCAATGCAGAAGTCTAGATGTGCATAAGCCCCCATTGGTAGTGTCCAGAATATGTACCTGCTGCTTCTGCCCTGACTCCTCCACCTTTTTCGTGAATATGCTCATATGTGTCATTAAGGTGGCCATATTTTCAGCAATATTGTATGATGAATATAAGGCCACTGAGTGCACTACTGGGGTGATGGGTGCATTCCTGGTGGTCCACCTCGAATTCTATGCCATTTTATCAAGTAGGATTTGAATTTCTCTCCATGTTTTGCCAAAGAATGCTCCACCAGCTGAAGCATCAACATTTTGCCTTCACACTATCTGCCAGACCCATATAGAAACGATCCCCCAACATCTGCTCTGGAATACCGTGGTGCGGACAGATAACCAACATCCCATTTAAATCACTCCCATGTTTTTTGTAATTTTTTCGTTGGCTTCTGTCTAAAGCTCAAGATTTCATCAATTTGTTGAGCAGTCTTGTTGGGGGGATGGAACTTGTTCACGAACTGCTTAAGTAACACCTCCCATATGGCAATGGAATTGATGGGGAGCGAGTTTAGCCAAGTCTGGGTTGCTCCTGTCACTGAGAATGGAAACAACAACAATTTTATTGCTTCCTGAGTGATGGCTGCCTTTGAGTGTTGCAAATCGACAGGAAAATTTTCAAATGTTGTTGGGGGTCCTCAATGTATGACCCCAAAAATTGTCCCTTATTCTGGAACAAGTGTAGCATATTGTTGGTGATCAGAAAATATTTAGCTTGTATTTGAGGGACTACTATCACCGTGGCTAAAGTCTCCGCCGTGGGTTGTGCCCAATCATATAAAGGCGCCTCTGGCACAAGAGGCGCCACACCATGCGCAGCTGGGTCTACAACGTCATCCCCATTGTTGTTCATGTTGTTTAGATATGCCATGTTGGGTTCAAGTTATTCAGTTGATGGTTGTTGTTTGCTTTTCCGGTTTGCCCGGTTCAAGGCCTTGAAAACTTTCTCGGGGTCTGACAAGGCTTCAAATACTTCACCAGCTCTCGATGAGTTTCTAGACATGCACATGTACAACCAAGTTAGCAAACGTTAAAATTCCAATGTATATATTGAAAGTGAAGAAAATTGATTATACTTAAGAATTTTGTATTTCTTTAAACTTTAATTGATAACACCGTTAATTTCCCGGCAACGGCGCCGAAATTTGATCACGCCCGACTATGTCTTATATAAAGACTATGCGGACGTTGCAAATATAATCTGAGTATTTTGCCAGAGTCGAATCCCATAGGGAATTAACCTATCAATTATTGTTGTTAGATTCACTCGATTCTTCGTAATCAACTTCCCAAATATTATGAATAATAGTTGTTGGTGTTTCTACTAACTAAAGCTGAATGTAATTATTTAAACTAGAAGATAACTATTGCTAGGTTGTAAACAAATGCGAGAAGAATATAAGGTTATGGTTTCCCCTGTTGACGGAATCCCTTCTTGTATATTTCATATAGTTTGGCATAACAGTCTCTATCAATCATGAGCACTATTGTTACCGTAAATCCCTCCCGAGTAATTACGACAAATTACTACACGCACTCTCCCGAGTTACGCTAGCTAGATATTATTATAGGTCACTTTAGATTGCACCTAAGGTATCGTTATCCCTAATCCAACCTTTAAACCCTTGGTTATGGATCCCTCCATGCTTTGGGAGTGGTGTTGTTCAACATCTACCTAAATATGCACTCTCTCCCGAGTAGATACACACTAAATAGACACAGCTAATTGAGGGCCCTTCAATCAACTACAATATGAACTTAGTTGAACAAACATATATTAAAACCAAGCAAACTATATTTATATAACAAGATGTTCATCCTCAAAAGGGTTCACCAAAACCTTAGACTAAATAAGTTAGCTACTCATAATTGTACTGAAAATAGCCATAGAAGAATTCATCAACAATGATAAAAATACAAGGAAGAGAGATGAGATTTGATGCCCAATTGACCTCCTTGCCTCTTGACTTTGCTTTCCTTAAACAAGACACTAAACCTTGATAATCCTCTCTCTTTGGGCAAATTGAACCTTATATAGGTTAGGTGGAATTGTCCCAAGCTTCCAATTTTACCCCTGAAAATAATGTGTGTGAACTGGACTAGCGCGGCCGCGCTAATGGCTAAGTGTTCTGCCTTGGATCGCTAGGCTAGCGCGGTCACGCTAGTGGGCGTGCTAAGGCCACGCTAATGGGGCTTCATTCTACCTCTGGGACCTGGACTAGAGCGGCCGCGCTAGTGAATGCGTTATGGCCGCGCTAGTGGACTAGTAGTCTGCCTCAGCAATTTTCTTCCTTTTTTTCACATGCTAAAAACTCCAAGGGGCCTTTCTTCTTCAATTTGGCTCCAAACACCATCCTAGGTTCTCATACGCACACTTTGCTCCAGCGAAGCATAAAATCCACAATTAGAGCCATTTTAACATTATTTACCATTCCTAAGACAGTGAAGCATCATCAAGTTAGAGTATAAATATGCGCTAAACTACGTGAATCTAGCCTATTATCAAGCTTATTATCAACTGCTTTGTTCAATACTCATTTGGACTTGAAATAGTAAAATTTCTCTCTGATCGAGAGGGATTAAGTGGGTATTTGAATGTTGATAGCTATAATCCACCACGACCAATAAAACAAGCTTTAAGGCTTACAGCCCATTAAGCGAACATCTAGGTGAAGATTATAGACCTAGGCCTTTTTACCATTTGAAAAACAAACAAAAATAATTTGCTAGTTTTAACTCTTAGTTGTTATTCTTAGTTTAAAATAGATTTAGAAACAAACCAACTTTTGTGGAAGTGCAATTCGAGATAATTCAAGCTCTTTCACTCTAATATGTACTCCTAAGTCCAATTCATAGCTCCATGTGGAAAATCAACCGCGACTCCTTGTTGGGTACTACCTTACCATTTCATAACCTCAAATCAGAGACATTTGTTTGTTTGCTTCCCCAACACGTATCAATGAACCCCTTCAAATGTTTATATGCATTTTGACCCGGTGCACTGGTGAACAACCCTTGTTGCTCGAGCAAAGTAAGTATCACTTTGGTTATTTGAAGTTTCCCGCCCTAATACAAGGTGGGTCTATAGTACTTGCATACCCTTGATTCAGCAACATCCAATCAAAGAAGCTTGATGTTGCACTACGGGCTTATAGGACTGCTTCCAAAATGCCTATCAGGATGTCTCTATACCGGTTGTTGTTTGGCAAAGCTTGTCATCGTCTGATGGAACTTGAGCACAAAGTCATGCGAGCTTTGAAGAGGTTAAATCTTAATTGGGATACTGCTTCCACCCTGCGGGTTGCTCATTTGAATGAACTAGAGGAATTACGGTACCATGCATATACAAGTTCGTCCTTGTATAAAGAAAGAATGAAGTACCTTCATGACAAATACATCCAAAATAGGGAATTCAAGGTGGGCAGTCTTGTTTTTCTGTTCAACTCACGATTGAGGATGTTTCCCGAAAAGCTGAAATCCAAATGGAGTGGTCCATTTGAAATTGTGGGTGTGACACCTATTGGTGCATTGGACTTGAAAAATAAAAATGATGAGGTATTCCGATTCAATGGTCACCGGGTGAAGAATTACATGGGACAAGCTGATGATAGCCACGTGGTGCAGTGATTCATTTAAAGTGATGGTAATTTGCGTCGTGCCGCAACGTTAAATCAGGCGCTTCTTGGGAGGCAACCCATGTTTCTTTTTCTTTTCTTCTTTTTATTAGATACGTCTTATTTGGTGCTAACTGGATTTGAAGTGAGTTTCACGAATGTCTGTGCTTTACAGTAAATGGGCTCAAAAAACTTGGATTAGTATTGAAAAAGTGTAGACTGCACAATTTTGAATGCTATAGAAGAAGGCAACTTTGATCGCACGATTCTTGTGCGGACCACACAAGTTGATATGGAAAAATTGCAAACTCTCTAAAGTTTGTCTGTCAGAGAAATGGTCGAAGTGCGTCCGCACAAGGAAATCGCAGTCCGCACCAAAATATATGGTCGCACACCAAAATCTGCAAACATCAGATCAATTGAGGGAAACTGAGCACTAGGTAACAAAGTGAGGGCCGTAGAAGGAATTCTGCGGCCGCACTCGACTCTTGAACCCTTAGCCACTTCGGATAGTATAAATAGTATCCCTAACGCTACTGTTCTGACTTTCCATTCTGTAAGAACTCAACATAGAGGCACACTGCCGAATCAATCATCTGCCATTTAGTTGAGGATCTTAGATCAGTCCTTAACACCACTTCATCACTGGTATGTTCGAAATCACTTCTAGCATTTTTATATTTACTTAGTTTAGGATGTTTTAGTTATATAGGACCATTTGTCAATTTCATATCTATGCGGGTGTAATTTGTGTTACGTAAACACTTAGTTGCTATTTGAAGAGTGGGTATTTAGTTTATCATGTTTAATTGCTTCTACCATGTCTGATTTTTGCATAAAATGGAATCCCTAAAGCATTGTGCCCGTTCAGGGATATTCGACTTGATTCTTTGTCCGAAATTTGTTTACTGGCATGTCTAGGGCCATTCTCGTTTGTAAGTACTGGTTTCCTCCCGCTTTAGTTCGAATCTATGGCTTTTAATCGAGTTTCTTTAATCTCTTTTTTTTTTGAAAACCCTAGTTCTACGAACACTTGAATCTGACCAGATCTTTGTAGATATGAAACGATTCGAGTATTTTTTAGTGTTTTACCTCAAAAGTCTTTTGTTTTACTGATTATTAATTCGACTCCTTTATTTTTTCTGAAATTAGGGTACGTCCTAGATTTTTCTTCAAAGAGTTTTTACTTTCAAGTGTTTAAACAAATGGTTTCTTTATTAACTTGATTGATTCTCGTGTATATGCTCAAACCCTAAATGTTTCTGTTTGTGACACTGATTTCTTCCATCCTTTCTAGTATTTGTGTTCATTACTGTGAACCAGTTATATTGGCTGGTTCTATTTAGATTTTTCAATAATATTTCCTGTAAAAATCAGTATTTTTCGGGATTTTTACCTATTTCTTTATTTGTGACCTTGATTAATTATACTTGCCTTAATTAGACTGTCAATATAGTTTGGGGATTTGATTGACTCTTATATGGTATTATATTGATTTCTTGCTTTATTTGAGCGCTAGTTCTGCACTGTTAATTGACCCTCCCCAATTTAAGGGGTCTCTTCCGGATTTCTCTTTAGGAATTGATTCCCTAATTGGCTGATTGATATTGTTTGATTGTTTATGAACTGTGATTCCCTCCTTACCTTATTTGTTTGACCTCACTAAAGTACTATATATGCACTCTCATTATGATTCTTCAAGACACGAACAATAGTTCAAACACACACACACACAACTTTACTCTCATCTCTCTGCTACTTGTGTTCATTGCTGGTCTAGACGGCTGAAAGCCAAGGCTAGACTATTGAATCCTGCATACCTTTCCTCTCCTATTTGCTCCCTTTAACTAGTATGTTTCTATTCCTAATGTTGTTTATTATACTATGAAGTATGGACCTATGTGCTCTCTATCTGTTTCTTTACTTTTGATTGAATCCACGCCTCTTTTGTACTAGCCTAACTACTTAAGAGTTTGGCTTTGGGTATGCTCTGTTTATTTCTCTAATCAACATGTTTTACTCCTATTTGAGTGTCACTCTTCCATGTTTATTTCTTTGATCAGCATGTTTAAGTTTTACTCTTTCTTGTTTATTGGTTTAATCAACATGTTTACTTCTATTTGAGTATTCAATATTGACTTTAACCAACATGTTTATTTTATGTCTAAGACTCTTGTTTTTCCTACCCTGCAACATCAACTAGTATGGCTATATGTGTGTAATTGAATTGGTGTCTTTCTTGATCTCAGCCAACATCACTGCTTTTAATCAGCATGTTTCCCGTTGTGTTTAAGTTCTTTGTCTTATTGCCTCTTGCCTTAAGTTAGTATGCTTACCCTATCACTAAGTATGACTGTTAGACTTGAGTGATTCCTGTCTAGACCCTAAATCAGTATGTCCTAGTGAATTGTTATCTACCCCTGCCCGCTCTATGCTCCTGCTGACTAGCATGCCTTGTTGATACCCAATTTTTCCCCAAAAAATATTTTAAATTGCATATATGTCTTCAAAGTCATGCAGTAACAACAATAGATATTTTTCCATAATTTTTCTATTTTTTATTAATTTACCTAGCATTATATTTCAAATAAAAAATTACAAAATTGCATCACAAATAGTTTCAAACGTTTTCTTGCTTTAATTTATTAGTTTTGGTCTTATTAAGATTAAATTGTTTCATAATTAACCAATTTGGCACCTTTTGACTATAATTGAAATAACTTTACAATTATAGCCCAATCATATGATCCCTCCTTACCTAATTTAACTCCAGAGACTACCCCCCCGCCCCCTTCCTTTCTCATTTCTCTCTCTCACTCCGCCGTTACATCTCTCTCATCTCTCAAACTCTCTATGCTAAGCTCTCTCACCGGCTATCAACTCGCTGGTAACTATGGTGGTTCCACCACCACCTCGATCTTCCATAGCTCCCTCACACGCCGGAACTATTGCTACCCTATAGACCTCAAATGAACCAGAGGCGGTTCAACTCATCCTTCCACCTCCGGCTAAAACCTGTGGTTTCTAAGCCGTTTCTCTCTCTCTCTTTGGGTTTCTCTGAAACCTTGATTTAACTCTTGATTTCTTAGATCTGTAACAAGATCTAAGTCTATTCGAGTTATCTTTACTGTTCTTATAAAGTTTTCTCCGATTTCTTCTAAAATGACTCTTCGTCTTCAAACTAGGGTTCTTGACGCCTTTTCAAAAATGGCTTTTTCTTATGATTTTAGTATTTGTTTTCTATGATTTTCATTATGTTTAAACGTTTACTTAGGTTTTCTCTCTTTATCAGAGTTACTATGTTAAAAGCCCTAAGTTTCTTGGGTTCAATCCTTGATTTTGCGTCTGTCTTTGATAATAAGTTCGCTTAATCTGTATATATGCTTGTTTTTCATGAGCTTTATAAGTTTCTGTTATTTTACCCTGTTTTGTTCATCAATGTTTCTAATCTTTTGCTTCTTCCGCCTATATCCTATTTATTCTGTTAATTCGTACTATGCTTTATGTGAACCCCGAATTTTGTGTGATTTTACCCTATTTGGTTTATTAAGGTTTCTGATTTTGCCTATTATGTGTTTATTCCGCTTGTTCTCATAAATTTGTGTTAATTTCCCCTAAATCAGTACTATTTTATATTTTTTGAATCTTTGAGTCTTTGTGATTGATTCTTCACTGATCTCTTGTTTATATTCTCTACTTATTTTAACCTTTAAGATATTTTCTTACCTTTTTCAATGGTCGACCATGCTGTCAAATTGATTATTAAGCATTTTCCTTAATTAGAACCTATTGAACCTAGCCTGTATTACATGTTATGTACTTGTACTATGCTGAAAATATTTCCTTATTTGTTATACTCAGCCTTATACGACTTCCTTACTTATTTGTCACATGTTCATTACCATTTGAAGTAACTCCTTAATTGAAGGGAGTACTTACCTTGATTTTATGCTGAATGATTCTGAGTCCCCATAATTACTGCTCAAATTTGATTTTTACCTTATTTGCTACTTGTTTTCAAATGATATATACATTGCTCTTTCATTAACACAACACACGAACACTTTGGTTCAAAATCTCTCTCTTTCACACTCAAACTTTCTGCTCTCTTTCTATGTTACTTTCTATTATTCTAGGTTAGTCGGCTGCAAGCCAAGGCTAACTATTGTGCTTTCTTGTCTTCCACTTTTGTGTTTACTGTCTTCGTTACTGGTATGTTCTAATTTCAATTCAAGTCCCAAACCAATATGCTTCTTTTACTGCTTCAGTTTATCATGTTTCTAATATGTTTCTATCTGTGGTTTTGTTTTTCAACCTGCAACTAATATGTCTACTTTACTATCTTAATTAGCATGCTTCTGAATATGTCCAACCCGCCTTTAGGACCAGCCTGTTTATGAACCCCCTTTGTAGTATACCTCCATGTGACCCTGCCTTACTTATGTTTTCTCGTATTGCTATCATGAACCTTTTTGTGCAAAGTAGTTTGACTATCCTAAGTTGTCTGATCCTGTGTTGGTTCTAAAATTCATGATATGCTGATTATATTAGCTACTCCCCTGGTTCCCTAAATCCCTGTAAGAATTTTTATGTTCCTGTAACTATGTGTGCACTACATGTGATATATGTGTGTCCCCAATCCCCATCACCCCTGTGTGTGGGTTTGGTCCTCCCTATTTTGGTTATATGTTCTTTAAGTGATACTGAACCCGTTTGGTTCCATGTCTGACCTGCTGATTGTTAATTGTCTAACTCTTTTCAAAAGATGTTCTACTTAACAACTCTCTAACTTTACAAAACTATTTCAAACAAGTTCCTTTCAACATTGTTTTCCTACTAAACCTTTTCAAAACTATGTCAAGCGCTCTCACTCTACTCTTAGGTCCTAAGTTATGCCCCTCTAATGTGTGACTGCTTAGGGATCCCTATGAGATACCTCTGAACTCTAATGCATTAGAGATGGCTCTTCCACACTGCAGTTACTCAATTATGGTTGTGAAATCTAGGTGAGAGAACTCTTTGGGATCCCTTTAGGTCCTTAGGCAACTCTAACACACCTGGATATTGATAAAGGCCATGCAACAATCTGAGAAGTTGAGGTTCTGAAATCTTGACCTATTTGCAAGCTACCTATAGTGTAACTTCTTATTTTCTTTATCTATTGATATAATTCATTCAGTATTGGTTTGTAATACTTATTGTAAATGACTATTGGGGCTGGCTAGTGAAAAAGGGAAGGTTAGATATACAGGCTATCTACATTAATGGGTAGAAACCATGCTTTAGGTTTCCATTTTCCTGTATGCGCAGTAGAATTCTTGTTTAGGACCAACACATGCAAAGCATATCATACATTAGATATCATGTTTTTAATCTTCATGTATACTGTTTCAGCATCACATCATTTCATCATTTAGAAATCATGCTTCAGGGCTAAATAATGTCACTAACACAAACCGTTACCTTTGCACATTTTTGAAATCACGTTTAATAATTATGTAACCTTTTGTGTATTTAGAAATCCTGCTTTAGGAACTCTGCATATCCTGAAATCATGTTGTGCATTTAAAAATCCTGCTTTAGGAACTTTACATATGAATCGTTATGCATTTTATATGTGTGTTAGATACCATGATTTAGGATCTTGTTCGTACTCGCTCAGTTACACCTAGTTAAGCTACGGATGCCTGGAAATAATATAAAAAGGTCTCACCTTATTTTAAACAGATTAGTAATAATCATGTACCTCTTAACACTCAGAACAACATGCTTTAGGTGAAATAACTTATAACAAATCCCTTTAACAACTCTAGTAACTATTCTACATTACCCCACGCCTAGGCAAGCCTTAGGTAATCAACTTTTGTAAAATTGGAAACTTTATCCTTTTTGTCTTTACTGCTTAATGGTTAACATGCTTAAATATCAGTAGGCAAACTGATAGGGCCCTGCTTTTGAAGTTATAAACCATATATGCATATCTGCTGCATTCTGATACTCATCTCGACATCATGTTTTAGGATCATGCTTAATAATACTGCCCTTGTTTGTGCTTGAGTCGTGCTGTTTATATGCACTATCTGTGGAGGTAAACCTGAGCCTCTAATTGCTTCTTTCTGCCTTATTTGATAAAGTCCAATTTGTTCTTGCCTATCGCCTTAGTATTTTCTTCTTTTAACCTTAGGGGTCTGTCTAGAACTACCTATATAACCGCTAAGGGGTGGGAAAGGGTAGATATAGATATGATTACTGGTGCGCTAATGCCACGTGTATCCCCTCTTTTGAGGAGTGATTACCGGAAATTATACCGATGTGATCCTATAAGATAAACAACTTAAGACC
>ML258795.1:0-33529 GCA_005239495.1 Nicotiana undulata | reverse complement strand
CATATATATATATATATATATATATATATATATATATATATATATATGCATAGGTTATAAATCTTTAGACTTCAAATCTTTAAAAACTTTAGCACATATGTGTGCTTAGACTGCAAATCTTTTTTACACCCTTTACTTGTTTAAACTCTAATCGCTTATTTTCTACTTGCCCAAATTCACAAAGTTGTTTGGCCGGGAACCACAGTTGTGGACTTTGAGGGGTGCCTAACATCTTCCCCTCGAAGTAATTTTAAGCCCTTACCCAATCTCTGGTTAACTAATTAGTGTTGTAATAGGTTCCCTAACGCTCCTTAACTCTTTTGGTGGAGACTCTCCAATTCCTTATATACCCCCTTTTCAAAAAGGAAACTAGTTGTCCCGATAATGTCAAAAACCCTGACCGATCCGAAAGGAGAAGGAAAAAGGGGGCGCGACAGCATGGCGACTCTGCTGGGGATTTTAGGCTTTTACCACTTCAAACTATTTTGTGAAATTGTACCTTTACTTTGTTAATATTTTCATCCCTTTCCCTTTCCCCTTTATGTGCAATTAATTTTTTATTTCATTCAAATATTTAATCTTTCTAAAAGGCAAAACTGACATGTTTTCTTTGTTTCCCTTTGTAACAGCTTTAAATTATAACTATTGTATTTATCACTTTCATAACGTGGAAATACATGACTACATGATTTATTGCTTATTGTTGGATAACCCTGCTTAACATCATACTCCACTCGTGCCAATACAAATCCTATAGTAATGCTTGATGAGTGGTTGCGCTCTTCCTATTTTATGCCACCCCTAAATTCGTAAAGGCTTATTTGCGGTAAAACTAGTCGATCAGCGGTGCAGTAGATAGTTCTGTGCCTTCCCCCCTTGAGTTGTCCACTCAAGGGTACCAGTCTAAAACCCCATAGAAACCTTACTCTATTATACTGTGCATGAATCATGGTCAAACCTAGCCGGGTTAATGTGTCGTCCGCACAATAATCCTTTAAGACAGCCTTGTCAAAAGTCCACCGGGGTTTTCATAATCCCAACGGACGCAATCACGTTCTATGCATTTATTTGGGGAACTAAATGCTTGTATGCTAATCATAAATGTATAAATAGTCGAGTCTGGCGAGGGTAAGGGCCTAACTATGTTTGTCTTGCAGCATTATGAGGCACGAGGTCCTTAGATTCGGCATGGTCAGTAACATCCCTCCAATGCTCCTGAACTGGTGGGAGGATCTTCACTCAAGTGATAAGAAACTTGTCAAGAAATACCTGGGTAACTTACCGTCTCTCCTAGACATCCAACCCAACAACATGTTGATCGAGGTTGCCACCTTATTTTGGGATAGAGAAAGAGTTTTCTTCTGTTTTGGGGAGATGGAGATGACACCACTGCTAGAAGAGATAGGTGGACTAGTTGGGTTAGTCTGGGAAACTCCTGGGTTATTTGTGCCTGAAAACCGCACATGCAAGGGTTTTCTGAAAATGATGGGTTTGAAGAAGAATGCTGAGTTAGAGTGTTTGAACCAGTCATACATACATTTTGAGTACTTATATGACAGGTACGGTCACAGCAAGTCGTACCATACTCAGCATGATGAATTTTCCATTACATCTTTTGGACATATTCACCGTAGGGTATTTGCCTTCATTTTTTGTTTTCTGAGGTTGATTGTGTTTCCAAGAAAGAAAGAAATGATTTACACTAGGTTTGCCATGGTAACGAAGACCTTGATGGAAGGAATTGATGGGAAAGCCTTCAGCATCGTCCTGATGATCATAACAGACATTTACCGAGCTATGGAACACTGTCAAAAAGGAGCTAAGCACTTTGTGGGTTGCAATCTATTACTACAGTTGTGGCTCTTAGAACATCTCCAAAAGGGTAAGTACTAGCATGAATTTCCGCGAAGGGCGTGGAACAACGACATCGCTTTCAATCACCCCAAGCGGATGACATATATCCCCGACATATTTGCTCAGCCAGAGACTGCCAGGTACAGTGGACGTTCGAGTGGTTTCTAATGGGCGAATTCATCATCAGCTCCAGGGATGCTCTACACTTGGTGCTAATCGGGCTGAGTGGAATATATCCTTACGTTCCTCTTTGAGTCATGAGACAAGCAGGCAGAAAGCAAGTTGTACCAAAGGTCGACAAGATGAGCCATTTCCGAGCTGACTTTCAGGATGATGATATTCCCTACAAGTGCCAAGCCCAACACATGTGGCACTGTAAAATAATAATGGAGAAGAATACAATTGAACTAGACAGGTACCACGTCGGTTGTGCACCTTTCTACCTAGGGTGGTTGGAAGACGACTTGGATGGATTAATCAGGCTAGGGACGGCCGAGGCCACATAATCATAGATGAGAGTGCCGAGGCTCAGGTCAAGTACAATCGGCTGCGCAAGAGGATTCACGAATCTGAGAATGAGCACCTTGAGATACATGAAACCAACAAAAGGTTGATTGAAGAATGGAAAGACATGGACGTCCGTTCCAACAAGAAGCTGGAATACTTGGAGCGGGGCATAGTGGAGCTGGAAGGTAAGATCATCAAAAGGGTTGAAGACTATCAGAAAGCCGAGAGGAATGAAGGAGGGTCTTGGCTAGGGCATACCTATTGCTGGGTCTGCGTGAGCTAGGGAACCTGTTCAATAGGATCAAGGATGCTGAATCTGGGAAGGTCCTTCTGGGACCAAGTAGGATAGGATTTCTTTTCATCGTTTTATCAATGTAATAAGGACAATGGCCACTAGTGACTTTATTTCCTGCTTATTATTTCAGCGTCATTTTGGATTCGTCTATTTTTACATTAATGAAATGAGGCATTTTGGCATTTAAGTTCCCCAAATCAATTTGTCGTTAGGCCTACCTCAGGTACAGCGAGGCTCCCAAATTAGGACACGTCTTTATATTCATGCACTATGTGTTTAAATAGTGCAATATTTTCTCATGATCCTCACTAACTTGCTACCTTTTGTTTTGTTTTTGTTTTCTTTCTTTTAATTATTCCCCTCCCCAAAGGTTGGTTCGTGTATTCTGGCATCATCATCATACTATACAAGATCCATGGGCCCTCCGCCTTCTCCTCCTTCTAGTCCACCTAAATGAAAAAGCAAAGGCAAAGGGAAAATGGAAGATTCGAGCAATATTAGGAAAGACAACACAACACTAGTGGAACGAAAAGGTTCAGAATGAGGCTATGACACAACTCGAGAAAAGGTTGTTGAAGCTCCAAGGGTAGCTTGAGCTTGTCCAAAATTTGGCAAATCTTCCCAACCATCTCATGTTTACCATACCTACAACTCTCAACCATCTCACTTCCAACCATCCCATGCTCGCCAAAATTTTCCGAGACCTCGACCCAATTTCGACTACAGGCCGCCCAAACAATACACTGCCATTGCTGAGACTATTGACCAGCTATATGAAAGACTGAAAGCTGCTAGTTATGTCACTCCTATCCCTGATGTAACCCCTAAGAATCCCTCTTAGTGGGTTAATCCAAATAAGACCTATGCATACTATTCCGGCATGAAGGGACGCACAATCGATGAATGTCTCTCACTGAAAGATAAGATACAATCTCTGATTGATATTAAGGTCATTATAGCAAAGGAATCTACTACCAATGTACACAAAAATCCGCTCCCAAACCATAAGGGTGGCGGCATCAATATCATCGAGATAGAAAAAAGATTGGGACCCAAAGGGGTCGATCGGGTTGATCATAAAAGGTGATGACCCAAAGAAGCCGGCAGTCACTCTTAAACCTATCATAGTACAGATTCAGCCATCCAGAGATGTTGAGGTAACGACGTCAGTCCCATTTGAGTTTGAAGAGGCACCACTTGCAGATGCACCTGTGCCATTCGAGGTTGAAGTCATGTCGCCTGCTAAGGCACCTGTCCTATTCGAAGTGAAAGTAGCCGCACCAATCACAATGGCGATGTCAACCATGCCACCCTTTTACACCAAAGATGTACCATGGGATTATGTAACTAAGGCAAGAAGGAAAAGCAAAATCAAGATAGAAGAAGCTCGTGTTACACAGGGAATGACAAGGACCGACATGGTCTATACACCTTAACACTTGGCAGAGTCCAGCAAGAAGGCTTCCAACATGCCACCCATCATTGAGACATGCCCAGACGATCTCTGGAGGAAAGTGCAAGCCAAAGAAAACTCAGTCATCGGTTAGTTGAACAAAACCCCAGCCCAGATATCTATTCTGTCATTGCTACAGAATTCAGAGACGCACATAAATTCTTTGATGAAAGTGTTGAATGAAGCATATGTTCCAAATAACATCACATGCGGAGAAATGGCCAATATTGTAGGTCAAGTGCTAAAGAGTCATAAGATCACTTTCCACGAGGACGAGATGCCACTTGAAGAGTTAAATCACAAAAAAGCACTGCACATCAGTGTGCAATGTGAGGACCACTTCTTCACCAGGATCCTGATCGATGGTGTAAAGACCCGTAAAATTTCTTGTTTAAAATAACACCCGAACAAGTCCCCAAGTGGTTATAACTGTAGAAATCCTTAATAACGGACCTATTTTGAATAAAAGCACCCCGGAAGTTGAAAGATGTAATTTTCCAAAAGTTGGACATTATGCGACGCACTATGTGATCGCATAACGGGTATGCGGACCACATAATGGTCGCATACCTGGGCAGGCTGCCCAAATTGAGGAAAACTATGCGGTCCAGAATGCGATCGCATTCTGGTTATGCGGACGGCATAGTTGTCGCATTCTTGCCTATTGGTTTTTGGTGAGGGAGGTTATGCGATGCACTATGCGATCGCATAACGTGTATGCGGACCGCATAGTGGTCGCATACCTGCACAGTGTGTTTTTAATTTTGGCCCATTTTGAGGGCCATTCTACGACCGGTCTGTGGACCGCATGTCAGGAATGCGATCGCATTCCTGACCGCATTCCTATGTCGGGCCCCTAATTTTTTTCTAATTTTAAAACCCGACCCCCAGTTCATTAAAATACCCCACCCCTTCATTTTAACAAGTTTTATGAAGAAAATAGAGAGAAGGAAATGAGAGTTCTTGAGAGAGAAAGTGGTTCTTCCATCAATTTGATTTTCAAAGTCCCTTAGGCCTGATATTTTGAGTAATCTTCTTCTTCATCATTATAGCAGGTAAGGGTTCCCAACCCTTTCTCCATTAATTTTATGATTTTCAACAAAGGGAGGTTAGCATGGATTGATTCTTGCAAATATTAACTAAGACCTTGCATGCATGCTTAATAATGGTGTTAATCTAGTAAGAGGGAGTGGGTTGGGGTAAATTTCACAAAGACGGGGTTGGTAATCTAATGGGGTCACATAGTGTTCGACAAAATGCTTGAGAGGGTCCGAATTATATGCATGATTTCCAATTCTGAGTTGTATATGTTTGATTGTGAACTAGATTGACGGTACAAATCGGTTCGGTGATTTGTGAGTAAAAGTTAAAAGAGAATTTTAACTCCAGGTATGTATGGCTAACTTTAACCCTTGTAAACTCCCTCTTGTTGTGGCAAGCATACGGTATGTGTACTTATATGAAAATATGTTAATTGACTGTCTAGTTGATTGCCACCCCACTGTGTTAGATGAGATTTTGAATTGTGATTTGGCTTTCCTACCTTATTATGTGCAAAGATGGTAGTTGTTTAAAGTTATTAATATCAAGCATTGTAAATAAGTTGAACAGTTATGGAAACACCTTGTGCATAAATTGCTGCTTGATGAAAGTTTGGGGTGCCTTGAGCCCAAGTAAATGAATTGTTAAATGTGAATTTGTGATCCTTGAAAGGAAGGCCCTTGTGATGAAATTGTTTGGTGTTGTTGTTGAATTTGTGTCCCTTGAAAGGAAGGTTCTTGTGGTGAAATTATTTGGCGGTGTTGTTATGAAATATGAATTGTCAGGTGAGATCGGATTGCGCGCCGCAACATGAAGTAATAAGGTGTGGGTTATGGTGATAAGGGTGGCCGAGGTAATAAGGGTGGAAATGTGATCATTATCACTATTGATATGAAATTTGGGAATATGGTGGTGTTGGAAAGGAAGAAGGGGAAATTGTGTAATTGTTGACTTTTGTTGTTTCTTTCTGTGTGCATTGATTGTTGGTTCTAATAATGTCTAATTAATCTGTGTATCGGTTGATTGTACTTGGGATGAAGTTTATTGATACATACCAGTACAATTCAAATGTACTGACGTCCCTTTTTCCGGGGGCGCTACATTCTTATGATTATTGTAGGTGGTTCCATAGCAGGTAATTCAGCCCACCGAAACTAGTGCCTCCTCTCCATTCCGTCAGCTGCATTGGTGAGCCCCACTTCCTCTCGGGGCCATGTGTGGTTCATGCCACCTTCTTTTGAGTTTATTGTGTATTGTAAGGTATAGCCCGGACCTTGTTGCCGGCAGGTAATGTTATGTTTCTAGTATTCGTAGAGGCTCCGTAGACACAATGTGGGTATTGTACATATGTATTTTGGGTAGCTATTGTACGGTTCAGAATCGTGTTCCACGTGAGTATATTTTGTATGTATTTTGTAAGCACTTTGTACTATATGTAGGAAATGATAAAAATGTGGAAATGATTTTAAATCATAAGTTTATGCTAAGTCTTAATTACTATTTCACATGTATAATGGATAGTGTTATCACGGGGTGATGCGTGGGATAGGAAAGGCAAATCCAGGTCTGCTTGACTGGGGTCCACCCGGTTGAGCGCCGGTCGTGTCCCTCGATTTTTGCGGCATGACAGATGGGGGATCCAACCTCAACATTTGTCAATTGATAACTCTCAGGAAATTGGGCAGGAGGTTGTACGAGATCAGAGAGGGGTCTATGAATGTAAAAGCTTTTGACGGTTCTCAGAGGTCTACCATTGGTGAGATTAGTCTTTGTTTGCAAATGTGACCTACATGGTTCGAGGTTTATTTTCAGGTGATATACATATCGGCGTCCTATAACCTGTTATTGGGACGGCCATGGATACATGTCGCTAGGCCGTGGCATCAATATTACATCAGGCAGTGACGTTTTGAATGAAACCATCGGTAAGTGATCATCCATGGAGATGGAAGCAACCCCATCTATAGTCGCCAGACCATCCCGGTGGTTGAAGGTAGAAGAAGGCTGGGTGGAGAAACCTACCACCATATCGAGCGGGTCAACGCAATAGACAAAGACAAATGGTGGGATAGTAAGATTGAAAGCATAGTAAACTGGAGTAGGTATGAGCCTGGCAGAGGGTGCGGTAAGAATCTTCAAGGGATCTCCAAGCCAATATAGCTCAAACGCCATGGCACCACTTTTGGTCTGGGATACAAATACACATGGCAAGAGTACAAGAATTGGTTGCCACCATGGCGCGGTCCTTATTATCCATTGGAACAGCCGATACCGCCTCTGGAGCATACCTTTCAGCAAGCCGATATCATATGGGGGTCAGAAGAAGAGGAAGAATTGGCTGCCTTGAAAGATCTATTCTTGGAAGATGATGATATGGACTGTTGCGTCATTGTTGAGGAGGAGGAGGATGAGGAGGAGGAAGGCCCTTCCATCCAAGCCGTGAGCAAAGGATCATTCCTTAAGAACTAGACTGTCAGAACATCCAGGACCCGATGAGTTCCGGTGTAGCAAGGTTGAACAAGCATTGTCTATTTTTATTCGCTAAATGATTTCCTTTTTTGCAATAAGATCTTCAATGTTCCAAAAAATTTGCTTAAATTATCAAAAGATTTTTATGTTTTAATGAATCAATATATATTATTATTACTATTTTTCTCTCATCAATTCTTTCAACACAGCATTACTATTTCCTATCTTGATGAACCAATGACTGTGACATGCAACGAGACAACGCAACAAACAGACAGTGATTCATAAGAGGAGGATGATATCATACCTGATGAAATTGTTAAAGAAGTTGAGAATTTTGAGAACAGACCTAAGTCCAACCTGGACGAGACTAAGGTCGTCAACCTAGGAGATTCAGAAATTGTCTAAGAAATTCGCATCATCATTCACTTATCGCCATTAGAGAAGAAGGAATACACACAATTCTTGAAAGAATATGAAGAAATATTTGCATGGTCGTACGATGACATGACTGGTCTATGTACATCCATTGTGGCTCACAAACTTCCAACCAATCCAATGTGCGCGCCAGTAAAACAAAAGCTCGGAAAGTTCAAGCCTGACATGAGTTTGAAAATCAAAGAGGAAGTTACCAAGCAAATCAACGCCAAGGTTGTCCGGGTGGTTGAATATCCGACATGGTTAGCCAACATCGTGCCAGTCCCTAAGAAAGATGTAAAGGTCAGGGTTTCTATCGACTACCGGGATCTCAACCGGGCCAGTCCGAAAGATGATTTCCCTCTTTCAAACATACACATCCTGATCGACAATTGTGCCAAGAATGAACTGCAGTCGTTCGTGGATTGCTTTGCTGGTTACCACTAGATTTGGTTGGACGAGGAGGATGCTGAGAAAACAGCTTTCACTACGCCGTGGGGAGTCTACTGTTATACGATGATGCCTTTAGAGCTAAAGAATGCTGGGGCCGCCTATATGAGAGTTATGACCACTATCTTCCACGACATGATACACAAAAAGATCGAGGTGTATGTGGATGACGTCATTATCAAGTCCAAGAAAGCCACCGACCACATAGAAGATCTGAGGAAGTTCTTTAACAGGTTACGGAAATGCAACTTAAAATTAAACCCCCCAAAGTGTGCATTAGGGGTTCCCGGTGGAAAATTTCTTGGGTTCATTGTCAGCCGCCGGGGGATAGAATTTGATCCATCGAAGGTCAAATCCATCCAAGAGTTACCACCACCAAAGAAAAAGAAAGATGTGATGAGTTTCCTGGAACGCCTTAACTACATCAGACGGTTCATAGACCAGTCCACGGTCATATGTAAACTAGGAAAGATGCTGCAACCAAATGGACCGAGGACTGTCAAAGGGCCTTCGACAGAATCAAGGAGTACTTGTCAAACCCACCAATCTTGGTACCACCAGAGCCAGGTAGGCCCTTGCTACTCTACCTTGCGGTATTAGATGGAGCTTTCGGCTGCGTTCTAGGACAGCACAACGAGACAGGGAGAAAAGAGCAGGCTTTATATTATCTGAGTAAGAAGTTCACTCCATACGAGGCACGGTATTCTCTATTGGAACGTACCTGACGTGCTCTAACCTGGGTTTCACAAAATCTAAGGCATTACTTCTGTGCCTACACCACATACCTCATATCGAGGATGGATCCCTTGAAGTACATCTTTCAGAAGCCCATGCCCACTAGCAAGCTAGACAAGTGGCAAATCCTTTTAAGTGAGTTCGACATTGTCTATGTGACTCAGAAAGCGGTCAAGGGACAAGCATTGGCATACCATCTTGCTGAGAACCCTGTGGATGGAGAATACGAACCCCTGAAAACGTATTTTCCTGATGAAGAGGTGTCATTCATAGGAGAATATATTGTAGAATCCTATGACGGTTTATAATGTTTTTTGATGGAACGGCGAATTTCAAAGAAGTCGGAATTGGAGCTGTCCAGGTATCGGAAACTAGTCAACAGTATCCGGTGTCTTCTAAACTCAGATTCCCCTGCACCAACAATATGGCGGAATATGAAGCCTGCATGTTAGGGCTCAACATGGCCATTGACATGAATGTTCAGGAGTTGCTAGTAATTGGTGACTCAAATTTGCTAATACACCAAGTGCAAGGAGAATGGGCTACCAAGAACTCCAAGATACTGCCGTATATGCACCATGTGCAGGAATGGAGAAAGAGGTTCATGAAGAAAGAATTTCGGCACGTCCCTAGAATTCAGAATGAGTTTGCTGATGCACTGGCCACTCTATCATCCATGATAAATCACCAAGATAAGAACTTCATTGACCCTATTCCAGTTAAGATCCATAGCCAGTCGGCCTACTGTGCCCATGTTGAAGAGGAAGCAGACGGTAAACCATGGTTGCATGATATCAAGGAGTATTTGTCAAAGGGAGAGTACTCAGAGCTTGCAAATCATACTCAGAAACGCACGCTTCAGAGATTATCCAACAGTTTCTTTCACAGTTGAGGAATCTTGTACAGGAGAACACCCGATTTAGGATTATTGAGATGTGTTGATGCAAAGGAAGCTTCCAAATTACTTGAAGAAATCCACGTTGGGACCTGTGGCCCTCATATGAATGGTTTTGTCTCGGCCAAGAAGATACTCAGAGCCGGTTATTTCTGGATGACCATGGAAACAAACTGCATCCAGTATGTTCGGAAATGCTATCGATGACAAGTACATGCAGGTATGATAAAGGTACCCCCAAATGAGCTCAATTAACAAGCTCGCCTTGGCTGTTCGCCGCCTGGGGAATGGACGTTATTAGACCAATCAAGCCTACAGCCTCAAATGGACACAGGTTCATCTTGGTAGCAATTGATTACTTCACTAAGTGGGTCAAAGAAGCATCTTACAAAGTAGTGACTAAGAAAGTCGTGGCTGACTTTGTCCGCGACTGTATTGTTTGTCGATTTGGAGTCCTAGAGTCAATCATCACCAACAACGGCTCCAATCTCAACAGTGACCTGATGAAATCCATGTGCGGCACTTTTAAAATCAAGCACAATAATTCCACAACCTACATACCTCAGATGAATGGAGTGGTAGAAGCCGCCAATAAAAACATCAAGAAGATATTGAGAAAGATGACAGAGAAGCACAAGCAATGGAACAAAAAGTTATCATTTGCTTTGTTGGGTTACCGCACCACGGTCTGTACATCAACTGGGGCAACTCCTTACCTGCTGGTTTATGGCACGAAAGTTGTTATTCCTGCCGAAGTGGAGATTCCTTCCCTAAGAATCATATAAGAAGCTGAGCTCAGCGATGCATAGTGGGTAAAGAGCCGCTATGATAAACTGGCCCTCGTAGACGGAAAAAGGATGAATGCAATATGTCATGGTCAACTTTATCAGAATAGAATGACAATAACCTTCAATAAAAGAGTTAAGCCAAGACAATTCGGTCACAATATGAGTTTGAAAGACCTATGAGTTCGGAAGACCTATGCCTGACCTTATTCCCGTTTAAGAGGGGGTACGTAGGAAGACTTATGAATTCGGTCACAATTCAATAAAATTTTCATTTTTCCCCGCAATTGGAAACTGGGGCAGAATTTTGAGGAGGACCCTCAAAATTCTGAAGCAAGTTCAGCCAATCGCAGCATGCGCAATAGTCAGAGTCGTCAACTCATCTAACTGGGGCAGATTTTGAGGAGGACCCTCAAAATTCGGTAGCATGAGAGGTATCAATGTCGTGAACTGTGTCACAATCGTCAGTTCATCTAGATTTCTTAAAATATATTTTATACTATGTCCTTAAAAAATCATGCATGCTTGCTTTCATAAAATAAATATGTTCAGTAAACACTACCCCGATTATATAAACAGGATCATTAGACCCAAGCATAACAAGGAAGGCAAAGCCAGCGGAGATACGAACCAACCTTCCAATCTACGAAACTCATAATTTTTCGTTAGATGCAGGAACAAAGAAACAAACATGCTTCGGGGTCACAAATCTCAACATAGTCGTAAAACGCCAAAAAATTTCTATCAACATGAAGGATAACATGCTCCGTAGTCATAGTTTTCGCAACAATCGCCATACTTCAATCTGCTACTAGCTAAGAAATTTTACTATCATCTGCTATTTATTTTCTTGCATAAGGCTAATCTTCTTCCTTCTACTTGCATAAGACTAATCTCTACCTTCTGTTTGCATAAGGCTAATCTCGGCCTTCCCCTGCATAAGGGTAATCTTCTGCCTTCCACATCTTGCATAAGGCTAATCTTCTGCATTCCTTTGCATGAGGTTAAGATCTACCTCCATTTGCATAAAGCTAATCTCTGCCTTCCACATCTTGCATAAGGTTAATCTCTGCCTTCCACATCTTGCATAAGGCTATCTCTGCCTTCCACGTCTTGCATAAGGATAATCTTCTACCTTCCTTTGCATGAGGTTAAGCTCTACCTCCATTTTCATAAGGCTAATCTTTGCCTTCCACATCTTGCATAAGGCTAATCTCTGCCTTCCACATCTTGCATAAGGCTAATCTCTGTCTTCCATATCTTGCATAAGACTAATCTCTGCCTTCCACATCTTGCATAAGGCTAATCTCTGCCTTCCACATCTGCATAAGGCTAATCTTTTGGCCGTCCGAGTAAGTTCCTTCTACCTCCGGCTAGAACCTGTGGTTTCTAAGTCGATTCTCTCTCTTTGGGTTCTCTCTATGAAACCCTGATTTTTCTTTCTTTCTTTTGATTATTCTCATTCCCCAAAGATTGGTTCATGCATACTGGCATCATCAACTTATCACACAAGATCTAGGGGCCCTCCACCTTCTCCTCCTCCTAGTCCACAAAAAGGCAAAGGAAAAGCAAAGATGGATGATTTGAATGGCACCAGAAAAGAAAATAATACACATGTTGAACATGCATAAGCTTCTGATGTTCGGGGTACTCAGGCCCCAATTGATGCGGTTTCACGGCTTGAACAAAGAATGCTGGAACTACAGGGTGAGCTCGAGCATGTCTGGAATTTAGCAAACTTATCCTTCACACTCAGTGTCCCAGACATCAACCACGCAAACACCCAAAACCCCGCACCACCTCAAAACACACCCAACAAGCACCCACAGAATTCTCCTACACCTCACCATTATACGACTCCACCACAAAACCAAACTATCCCTCCACAGTACCAGCAAAACACTTACCATACTCCCCAAATTACTCCACCAGTCATTCATGAACCCCATAATTCCACCAATGATCACCATTATACCCAAACTGCCGGTCACCAAAACAACCCTATATATGTGGAGACCCTACCTCACTCCACTCAACCCATATCTTATGCACCAGAATCTGCTGAGAAGGACATGCTCATTAAGAACCTAGCCGAGGAGCTCAGGAATTTGACAAATCGGGTTCAGGGCGTCGAAGGAGGTAAAGGGATAGAAGGTCTGAACTATGAAGACCTATGCATACAGCCATATGTAGAACTGTTGGAGGGTTACAAACCTCCAAAGTTCGAAATGTTTGATGGAACAGGTGATCCCAGGGTATGTCTAAGGACTTATTGTGACAAGCTTATGGGGGTTGGAAAGGATGAAAGGATCCGAATGAAGCTTTTCATGAGGAGTCTTATGGGAGATTCTCTGTATTGGTACATAAGCCCGAATCCTAAGAAGTGGGCCAACTGGGTGAGTATAGCGTCTGACTTCATGGAAAGATTAAGGTTAAACAGAGAGAATGCACCGGATGTCTTCTACATTCAAAACTTAAAGAAGAAGCCCACTGAGACCTTCCGCAAGTATGCTACTCGTTAGAGGTCAGAAGTAGCCAAAGTCAGGCCAACATTGGATGAGGGAACAGATGAAAAGTTCTTCGTCAGAGCACAGGATCCGTTGTACTATGAAAGATTGATGGTTATTGAAAACCATAAGTTCTCCGATATCATCAAACTCAGAGAAAGGATTGAGGAAGGCATTAAAAGCGGTATGGTGACAAACTTAGAGGCATTGCAGGCCACAAATAAAGCATTGCAGTTTAGGGGTATATCGAAGAAGAAGGATGCGGGAACAGTAATGGCTGATCAAGGACCCAAGACTCCACTTGTATATCAAACCTCCCCACTTACATACCAAGAACCTCCACCCACATATAAACCCTCACCTCCCAGATATTCCTAACCAGCCACTGATTATTACACATATAATTCCCAACCATCTCGCTTTCAGTCACCTCCAACTCGTCCAAACTATCCAAGACCTCGACCTAAATTTGACCGCAGACCACCCAAACAATATACCGCCATTGCTGAATCCATTGACCAGTTGTATGAAAGGTTGAAGGCTACTGGTTACGTCACCCCTATCCCTGTTGTGGTCGTGAAGAACTCATACCGATGGGTCAACCCAAATAAGACATGTACATATCATTCTGGCATGAAAGGGCACACCATTGATGAGTGTCGAATACCGAAAGATAAGATCCAGACCTTTATTGATAATAAGGTCATCCAGGCAAAGGAAGCTACGCCCAACATTCACAACAACCCCATCCCCAATCACAGGGGTGAAGGTATTAATGTGATAGAGACCGACGAGGAATGGGATCCCGGGGGATCAATTGGACTTATCAAAAGAGCGGTGATCCTAAGAAACCCGAAGTCACGCGCAATCCTATTATATTACAAATATAGCCGCCAATGGAGGTTGAGGTAACTGCATCAGTTCCATTTGAAATTGAGATAGAACCCCCTGCAATTGCACATGTTCCATTTGAAGTGGAAGTAGCCACACCATTTACAGTGACAGTATCAACCGCACCGCCTTTTCACACCAAGGTTGTACCCTGTGGCTGAAGCTAAAAGAATAGGAAAGACCAAAATAGAAGAATCTGGCGCTGCGCAAGGAATGACCAGAACATGAAAAGTCTACACACCGGAGCATTTGATAGAATCTTGTAAGCAGGCCTCTAATAGACTGCCCGTTGTTGAAACATGTCTGGATTACCTTTGGAGGAAAGTGCAAGCGAGGAAGCATTCAGTCATCAATCATTTGAACAAGACTCCTGCTCAGATATCTATCATGTCGATGCTACAGAATTCAGAAGCACACATGAATGCTCTCTTAAAGGTGTTAACTGAGGCATATATACCTAACAACATCACTGGCGGAGAAATGGCCAATATGGTGGGACAGGTGCTGGAAAGTCACAAAATCACCTTCCACGAGGATGAGCTGCCGCCCGAGGGTTTGAATTGTAACAGGGCTCTGCACATTACCGTGCAATGTGATGATAATTTCATTGCCAGAGTTCTGATCGATGGGGGATCCAGTTTCAATATTTGCCCATTGACATCACTGAAGAGGTTGGGCAAAGGCCTGTATGAAATACGAGAAGGGACTATGAATGTGAAGGCATTTCACGGGTCTAAGAGAGCTACCATCGGAAAAATTAACCTCTATCTGCAGATGGGGCCTACCTAGTTTGATGTCGAGTTCCATGTGCTGGATATATCTGCATCATACAATCTTTTTTTGGGACGACCATGGATACATGCCACTGGGGCTATAGCGTCAACTCAGCATCAGGTAGTGAAGTTCGAGTGGAACCACCAAGAAGTGATTATCCACGGAGACGAAAGCAACCCTATTTACACCCGTCAGACCATCCCAGTGGTTGAAAATAGAAGAAAGCTAGGTGGATAGACTTATCATCATATCGAGCGGGTCAACGCGATCGACAAAGATAAGTGGTGGGATAGCATGCATGATGAACTAGATGGGGTATGAGCCTGGAAAGGGTCTAGGTAAAAATCTTCAGGGAATCTCCAAGCCAATACATCTAAAGCGCCATGGTACCACTTTTGGACTGGGATATCAATACACCTGGCAAGAGTATCAAGACTGGTCACCACCATGGCGTGGCCCGTACTATCCACTTGAGCAGCCTATACTGCACCTGAGTCGGTCTTTCCAGCAGACCGACGTCATATGGAAATCAGAGGAGGAAGAAGAACTGTCAGCCTTGAGGAACCTGTTCCTGGAAGATGATGACATGGATCGCTCCGTAATTGTTGAGGAAGAAGGCCTACCATCTGAGATGTGGAAAGAGGGTCATTCTTCAAAAACTGGACTGTCATGCAATCCAGCGCCCGACGAGTCACGGTGTAGCAAGGTTGAACATCATTATTTATTTTGTTTTCTAAAAAAAGAATGATTTCCCTTTTTGCATTCTGTTTTAAATAATGTTTCCAATGTTTCAAAAACGTTGTTTAAATTATTGAAAAATTGAATTTTTTTTTATGTTTTAAAGGAATTGATGTTTATTATTACCATTTTCTCTCATATCTTTATCTATACATCATTACTATTTCCTGTCTCGATGAACCGACAATTGTGACATGTAATGAGATAACACAACAAAAGGATAGTGATTCAGATGAAGAAGATGTCATACCCGAGGAAATCATCAGAGAAGTAGAGGACTTTGAGAACAATCCTAAGTCCAACCTGGACGAAACTAAAATAATCAACTTGGGAGATTCTGGAACTGTCAAGGATATCCGCGTCAGCATTCACTTATCGCTGTCAGGAAAAGAAGAGTACACACAGTTCATGAAAGAGTATGAGTACATCTTTGCATGGTCATACGATGATATGACCGGGTTATGTACATCTATTGTGGCTCACTAGTTGCCCACAAACCCATTGCGTCCGCCGGTAAAACAGAAACTCAGGAGGTGATAACAAAGTTGCCGGCCTTGAGAGGTCGAAGAAAAAAGAAGTTTGGGAAGATAGGTTTTTTCAACCTAACTGCATTCAATAAGCTCCGAGAGTGGTGGTCGTTGAGATCGCTTACTCTTGAGTGTGAGTTCTTGTTGAAAGACCTTGAAAAATACAACCAAGCAGTGCTAAGGCAATTTAGAGAGAGGAAGGGTGGACATGGGTCACTCAATATGTGATTGATGCCAAAGAGTACTTGGTATGCGAATTTTACACCAATGTGGAGCACATAAAGAAATGGACCAAAGTGGCGAATGTAAGGAATTTGAAAGTAAGGAATTTGAAAGTGAGGCTTGACCAGAGAACTTTAACACATACTTGGGATTGGAGGATGTTGAGCCGGTGCAATATTTGGAAAAGCTGGCTATGGGCTATGCAGCTCGCCTATGGCTATCTAAGATTTTGGAAGCTTCAAGACCACCACCACCGTGGATCATAGAAGGGGTTCCTATTCAGCGGAACACCCTAAACTTTAGGGCAAAGGGATGCAGACATTCGTGTGTAGCATACTAGACCTGTGCCAAAATGAAACGAATCTTCCAATTCACGGGGCAATGTTAGTTGCATCTATCATGGTCGGGTACCCAATCAATATGTGTGTCGTGATGTCGGACAATATGTCTATGGTTTCTAGGCAAGGGGACACCCCCTACCCGTATCCCAACACTATCACTGAGTACCTTATGGATGCAGGTGTGGAGCCTAGGAGTTTTTATACCAAAGTGCAGATGAAGAAGACCTTCTCATGGTACTCTTTGATGGGTGGTGGAAACCCAAAGAAAAATAGTCAATCCTCTACTACTGCAGGCCAATCTTAAGAGTATGCTAGGGTAGCTGCAGAGATAGTTGACATGCCATCTACTTCTGCAAATCCTTCTAATGTTGCTGCAACGATGACTCTACCTCCTACTTTAGGTCCTTCAACATCAGTGTCTTCCACATCGGCTTTGAAGCCGGTGCCTATGCCCACTCAGCCACAATCTGCATTGTAAGTCTCCCATACACAGGAGAGCCTCAACAACTGGATGCAGAGAGCCACAACAAAATTGACTGACATATCCATAGTGCTGTTGCAGCACAGTCATCCATCCCGACACCCTAGATTCCTCCAACAATGGAAGATACATTGAAGAAGATTTTGGAAAACCAACAGACCATAATGGACACTTTGGTGGCACATGGAGCAGTAATTGAGGAGCTTGGGAAGCAGGTAAAGAAGATGAAGAAATCCCAGGAATCCTAGAAAGTAGTAGACAGACTGAGGATAGAGGTGACCAAGATAGAAACCATTGGGGACCTTCCATTTGATATGTTGATGGACACAAATCAAGAAGCACCTTCAACACCAGTGGCCCTAGCTGGCCGGTCTGAGGAGCCAGACATGGCTGCCGACACTACTGAGGCAGTGCGGAAGATGTTCACCAACCCACCTACTCCCAGAGCCAAGGATGATGAGATCTAGTTAGAGGAGGCTGAGAGCGGTGACGTTGCTATGGACACACAGATGTCCAAGGACACATAGGGAGTCATCTTTACTCTTACCTTTCCTTATTCTTATTTTATTCAGCATTAGGGACATTGCTTACTCTTATTCGAGGGGGTGGAGTCTATTTTATATTTGGATGATTTGATATTTGGTTTGTAATAACTGATAACATTTTCATTTTTCTTTTTATTATGTATATATTCTTCTCTCTCTCTCTATTGATGTATATACTTTCTCTTTTCCTCACTCACTATGTATATTCATTTATGCTTTAAGTAGTTTTCTTTGTAGCTTCTTTATTTTGTTTTCTTATTATCAATTTTTTATTCAGTATCTTCTTTCTTAGCCTAATAGCTTCTTTTTAATGTTGTAGTTTCTTTTTATGTTTTTAGTGTTTAATAAGCCTTTGGTTTTCTTAATACCACGCTTCATTCCAAAGGTAGTTTTTGTGAACCGTGTGATTCTTCCCAATGATGGATGGCGTGACAAACTTCTTAAGAGATTGAGTCAGTTTTTTGTGTTTAGGTAAGAATAGTAGTAGTAATGAATAAAAGAGTCAAACATGCTTCACTTGGCACCAACACACTTAACTACGTGCTTATGGTTAAAAATAATTTTTTCTTGAAAGAAGTAGTTCTATTTAGTGACCTTGTGACTCCTGCGTTGACTTAGGCAGTCATCGAGTGGTTTAGTCGAGCCATAGTGATTTTCAATCGTGAATATGGTCGTTGTGGACCCTCGACTCGATCCTTCTTAACAATCCAGCTGCGTGAGATATTTTTGTTGCAAGTCCATGTACCCGTAAAAATGGTCTAGAACTTGCCCCCAATGTGTTTCTAGGAGAAATTTTAAGTTTTGCTTGGCTTGAGAAGTGATTGTAGGCTCTCCTTGACCCGCTTGAAATTTTCCATGGCCCACTAATGTTATTATCCCTGGTCAACCCATTTAAGCCTAAAACCTTTCTCATTTGAACACCATGTTACAAGCCTTTACCCGTTCTGTCATGACCTCTCTTGGCACACGAGTTCTTCTTGACACTCTTGTGAAACAATTGGCTAAAAACGTATGTTTGGGGGTGAGACGGGGAGTTTGAAAAAGGTATAAAGGCACAAAAAGAGAAAAGAAATGAAGAAAAGGAAAGGCAAGAAAAAGAAAGAAAAACAAAAAGAAAAATGCAAAAAGAAAGTGAATAAGTTGATAAGTTGAAGGGATTTCAAAGAATGGTAAGCATGGAGAGAAAAAAGGAGGAAATGAGTATAATGACCAAGAAAGAGTGATGCTAAGTCTCTCTAATACGCCTATAGAAAAAAAAATACCTCAAAAAGTGACAAGGCATGAGCCGATAAGAGAAAATGGAGTGCTTAAGAAAAGATTAACTCGTTCTATCATAATGTATCAAACCTTAGTTCAAAAGCCTTCATTGCATTCTGAAAAAGCATGTACATGATTTCAAGACGAGTGAGCTTACATTAGTGGTGATTTACATGATGGGCAAGCCTATGGTACTTATAGCCGTACTTGCGACATTCTTTTGAGAGAGATGAGCGGACATTTCACAAATCTTTAAATTTAGTGCTACATTATTAAGTGAGGTGAAACGAAGAGTGGAAAAGGATGAGTTTCGGATCCACAATGACCTATATGAAAGAGCGAGTTTCCCTGATGAATTAATTCAACTCTTGATGCTCAAGTGTCACATTATAATTATTTGTTCTTAAAAATCCAATCCCTTGCCTTGTTAATAATTCATAAGTGTGTGCGTAATTGCTGGTCCCAATTAATGTGTGATTGAAGAATTTTTGTTTAGCTATAATAGCTCTTAACTTGAAGAGGTGGGAATTACCTTATTTTCTTGAGGACAAGCAAAAGCTTAAGTTTGGGGGAGTTGATGTGTGGGGATTTTGACTACTTATAGCACCTTTATACTTTCGTTTTAGTCTAAAAACAATTAATTATATTCTCAAAAACTGATAAAATATGCTTAATTGCAAGAATGGTGAAAAATGAGCCTCAAAGATAAAATCTGACTCAAGAAGGAGTAATTTCAACCAAGGACAAAAATAGGCACAAAAGCTCTAAAGTGTGGACCGCAGATTATCATGTACGGCCGTAGATTGTGAAGCTAATCCAGCAGATACCTGTAAAAAGTGCGGCCGCAGAAGCAAGGCAAGGCCGAAGGATCAGGGAACACGCAATTCAAGTTCCACGGAAGTGTGGACCGTACAATTACTACCACAAAAGATCACCTTTGCGGCCGCAGTTGCATTTGTGTGGTCCGCAAAATAGCCATGTGCGGCTACACTCAGAAATGTGGGGACCGCAGAAATAGAAAGATGTGGATGCGGTTCAGAATTGTGCGGCCGCAAAAGTCCAATCTTGCCAAGTTGAAGAGAAGTGCGGACCGCACATGGAATTTTGCGGTCGCAGAACCTCCAAAAAAGGTAATTTTGTCTGAAATGTCCAGCACTGTATAAATAGAATAGTTTCACTTTTTAGGTTAACTTTTGTACCATTTGACATCAACAACCGTTTACTTTGCTTCTTTTAGTTATTTTAGCTATTTTAACCTTTTTGAATATTAGTTTTATCATTTCAATCATTAATATGGGTTTGATTATCACTTCTTCTTCTTTATCTTCCAATTTAAGCATGAGTAGCTAGATTTTCACTAGGGTTGTAACCCAACCCTAGTGTGAAAACTTAATGGGTGTTTGATTTATTTCTTGTTTATGGTTGGGTATTGATTATCTAGCCTCTTTCTTGCTTTAAATTTAAGATTTAATAGTTGCAAACATTATTTCATGCCTAGTTATCTCTACTTGAGAAATAGAGACTTACTATAGAAAACCTTGGCTAGCAAGCAACTGGGTCAATCTAGAGATTGATAAACCCAATTAATGGGTTGAACTTATAGATAGTAAAACCTGATGTGAGCTTATTATCAACTGTTTTGTTCAATACCCATTTTGACTTGAGAAAGAGAAATTGGGCAAAATTTGTAACGATAGTTTTGCTAGTCGTTCCGATAGTTATAGCCATGTTTCCCCTTTTTCTGCTTCTTTATGTGTTTTTGAGCTTTATTATGTTGCATCGGGTTGGTTGGTTCGGGTCTGGAGTGGTTTTGGAGTGGTTTTGGAGTGGAATGGGACACTTAGTCTCTTATTTAGAAAGTTAAGATGGAAAAGTCAATCGGATGTTGACTTATGAGTAAACGATCTCGGATTGGAGTTTTTATGGTTTGGATAGCTCCGACAGGTGATATGGGACGTAGGAGCGTGTTCGGAATGTAATTTACAGGTGGTAGAATTAGTCTTGAATTGACGAAATTGGAAATTTGGCGATTTCCTTTCAGCAGTGGAAAATTAGGTATCGGGTTCAGAATGGAACTCGAAAGTTGGAGTAAGTTCATAGAGTCACGTATGAGCAAAATTTGTTCTAATTCGGACGAGGTTTGGTAGGTTTCGGCGTCGTTTGCAAAAATTGGAAGTTTAGGAATCCTTAGGCTTGAATTCAAGGTTGATTTAATGATTGATGTTGTTTTGAGTGTTCCGAAGGCTCGACCTAGTTCGCATGATGGTATGTGACTTGTTGGTATTGTTGGTGGAGGTCCCGAGGGACTCGGGTGTGTTTCGAGAGGTTCAGAGAATGATTTTTGTTGTTGAAGAACTGCTGAAGTTGCTGGTGTTTAGCTGCTAGTGTTTTTCCGTGCCTGCGAAAGAGGCAGCGCAGGTGCGGAGGTCGCAGGTGCGGCTATTGGGTCGCAGATGCAAAAATGGGAGACTGAGGTTTAATCGCAGATGCGGAGAGTTTGTCGCACCTATGAGCGCGCAGGTGCGGAAGCTGGCGGAATAAGTGAGATCCACATGTGCGTGTAAGGGACCGCAGGTGTGAGATACCTTGGCAGAAAGTATAAAAGGAACACTTCGCGAATTTTTGAGCATTTCTCACAATTTCTATTCAGGTTTTGGAGCTTTTGGAGGATTATGAAGAGGGGATCAAGGGGGATTATATTGACGTAAGTTATTTGAGCTTAATACTCGTGTTTATGATTTTTCAGTTGTTTAAGCATGAAATTAGTGGAAATTAGGGATGAAATAGTTGAATTAGGGATTGGAATTTGAGAGCTTGATTTGTTGATTTGAGGGGTCAAACGATGCCATATTTTGGTAAATTTGGTATGGTTAGACTCGTGAGTGAAAGAGGTTTCAAGTTCGTGATTTTTTTTGGATTCCAAGACGTGGGCCCGAGGGCTGGGTTTGGGTGAATTTCGAGATTTGGGTTGAAATTGATAGTTTTTCATGTGTAATTTTTTCCTTGGACTATATTGATTGCATTGTACTGCTTTTGGTTATATTCGGGACGTTTGGAGGCCGAGTCGAGGGGCACGGTCGTCGCAGAGTGGGATTTTGGCTTGATTGAGGTAAGTAACGCTTCCAAACTTGGTTCGGAGGGTTCAAAACCCCGAGTTATATGTTAGGTGATTAGTATTGAGGTGACGCACATGCTAAGTGACAGGCGTGGGGGAGTGCACCGTGAGAATTTTGGCCTGGCTTATTCCATGGCAACACTTAGTGATTCTTTCTTGTTGATATCCATGTTTCTATTATGTGATTAAGTAAATGTGTTGTAAATCATGCTAGATATCCTGCTAAGGCTTCACGTCGATACTGTTAGGACTCGAGTGGTTGTTTCTTGTTGTCATCTTATTAGTTTCATTGATATTCTGTACTCGGTCTTAATCATGCATATCATATCATGTCTCAGTCTCAGTTATTATTACTTGGGACACCATATCATTGTTTCGAGCTAGTTTCATGGCATTGTGAGCCCGTGTGTGTGAGAATGGAGAGTGATGACTAAGTAAGCCTGAGAGCCTTATTATGAGTGACAGATATGGGATCGGGTTGTACGCCGCATCGGTTATGTTGACGATTGTGATAATGCTTGGACTGTAGAGCCCCTCCGGAGTCTGTAACACACCCCCAGTGAGCGCAGATGATATTATTGAGGGATGGATTTCCCTGGACATGGATTTGTCCGAAGTATTATCGAGGGACAGATTTCCATGGACATGGATTTGTCAGAAGTATTGATACCTGGAGATGGATTTCTCTGTAGGGTTTGATTACCCTTTTTTCCTAGGTACCGAGTGACTATATAGTCAGCATCGAGTATGTTCCGGGATGGATTTCCCTGGGCCGAGTGGCCATATGTGGTACCGAGTGGTTGAGCACTTGAGAGAGGGAGTACATGGTACATTTTCATGCATTCTATGCATTTGCACTTAGAGATATGCTGAGCTTATAACTTTACATTGTTCAGATTTGCATCTACCTTGCTTCTTGAACTAACCACTTAAATGGAAAGCATGTCTACTTTACTGTACAGTTTAATCTGTTATCTATTAAGGTTTAGTCTGTCACTGCCTACCAGCCCATAGTTTGGGCTTGTTACTTACTAAGTTGGTGTACTCACGTTACCCCATGCACCTCGTGTGCAGATCCAGGTATCGCAGGCCACGATAGCGGTTGTTGACTATTCCGGTCGCGGACTTCTTTGGAGATAGCGAGGTAGCTTCCTGGCGATCGTAGTCCTGCCTTTCTCTCTCCTTATCTTCCTTTTTAGAGTCTTTTGACTATTCTCAGACTATGATGTCTTGTTATATTTTAGAATAGATATGGTATTGGCTCATGACTTAGTGACACCCAATGTTGGGGTTTTATTTTCCAGATTTTGGTTTTGAACTTATCTCTTTTATTCAGAATTTCAGTTTGGAAAAGGTTATTATCTAAAACTTTATTGAAAAATATAATTGTTGAGAGTGTGTCGACTTGCCTAGTTCCACGATAGGCGCCATCACGATCGGGTTGGTTTTGAATCGTGCCAAAATCACTCTCTGACCGAGAGGTATTGCGGGGGTATTTGGGTGTTGATAGCTATAATCCACCCCGACCAATAAAACAAGCTTTAAGGCTTACAACCCATTAAGCGAACACCTAGGTAAAGGTCATAACCCTAGGCCTTTTTACCATTTGAAAAACAAACAAAAATAATTTTCTAGTTATAATTCATAGTTTAAAATAGATTTAGAAACAAGACAACTTTTTTGGAAGTGCAATTCGAGATAATTCAAGCCCATTCACTCTAATATATACTCCTAAGTCCCATTCATAGATCCATGTGGAAAATTGACCCCGGCTTCTTGTTGGGTACTATTATTACTCTGACTGTTTCATAAACTCAAATAGAGGTGTAACTTAAACGAGATTAGTCGCCTTACGTACATCTCGTGCTCCACCATACTACTTTCTCTTAGGACCTTCACATTGGTCCCTTTTGCAAGTACCACACCCTTGGTAATTCCGACCATGGTTCCCTACAAAGCTTCCTTCTAGCAATCTCTTGTATTTTTTCTAACTTTCCTTTAGTCATAACCTTTGCTCTGATACCACGTTGTCACGTATTTAGTTTTTAACTAAGCACGCGTGCGACAGTTGAGAACTTGCTTACGATCCTGTTATGTCGAGTCAGCCTAAAATACTACACTCAAGATTGCTAAGGGAATGTTATATAAGACAGACAAGAGAAATTTGTCAAATGAAGCTTTTTATTGTAAAGAACTTGATTGTTTTTGCTTGATGAATTTCAAATGAACGCCCCTCTTTATTTACTAGTCTCCTAGGGGCTAGTAAGTAAATAATTATTATTACACAAGTCCCTTATTATTTACAAGTAAGACCCCTCTCTAAAATTTTCAACATAGCTAGAATCTTCCTAGGACTTTCCGAGAAAATTCATAGGGTTCTAGGGTCTTCCTAGGGGAACCTCTATATTTCTCTAGAACATTCCAGAAGTTCTAGCCTCCTTCCTATGTAAGTTTTCTATATGGAAAAAATATACACCAAGTGACACTTACGTAGCATTATAATGTGGGCAGGTTATGACACAAAAATATAATACATGAGTCCACAAATTTATAAGATAAAAAGCCGCCTCACAACTAATGTTAACCCTGTGAGGCACACTATAAAACATTTTGCCACTGGCTGCTCTCCATTTTAACCAAGATGTCGTCGAAATTCGGAAAATACCCACTACATATGTTCAGCACTAAAATAGGCAGGACAAGCGTTAAATTAGTAGAGCTACAGGGGGAAGTGCACGGTTAGCCACTAAGAGAAGTTGTCTTTATTTTAAAGCCACTGTTTAAAATGTATTTAGTCTTTAGCCACTGCTTTAATAAACTTTAACTGTCCGGACGAAAATACCCTTCTGCTCATGTCCTTAACTTTTGAACATAACTTCAGGACTTCAGGACTACATGTCCTTAACTTTTGAACTTGTAACTCTAAGTTCAGGACTTCAGGACTACATGTCCTTAACTTTTGAACTTAACTTCATGACTTCAGGACTACATGTCCTTAACTTTTGAACTTCGAACTCAACTTCAGGACCAAGTGTCCTTAACTTTTGTACTTATAAGTCAAAGTTGAGGAACAAGTGTCCTTACCTTTTGAACTTGTAACTGTAAGTTAAGGATTGTCTGTCCTTAACTTTTGAACTTGTAAGTCTAAGTTAAGGACTGCATGTCCTTAACTTTTGAACATGGAACTCAAACTTCAGGACCAAGTGTCCTTAACTTTTGAACTTATAAGTCTAAGTTAAGGACCTATTGTCCTTAACTTTTGCACTTGTAACTGTAAGTTAAGGACTGCATGTTCTTAACTTTTGAACTTGTAAGTCTAAGTTAAGGACTGCCTATCCTTAACTTTTGGACTTGTAACTGTAAGTTAAGGATTGCATGTCCTTAACTTTTGAATTTGTAACTATAAGTTAAGGACTGCATGTCCTTAACTTTTGAACTTGTAACTGTAAGTTAAGGACTGCATGTCCTTAACTTTTAAACTTGTAACTGTAAGTTAAGGACTAGTTGTCCTTAACTTCTAAGCTTGTCCTTAACTTTTGAACTTAACTTCAGGACTACATGTCCTTATCTTTTGAACTTAACTTCAAGACTTCAGGACTACATTTCCTTAACACAATTATCTTTGTCCTCAATTTTTTGTCTTTTTACCTTATTTTTTCTAATTATCTGTTGTTTAAGAAAATCTAAAAGTCACTTCTTTTAGAAAACCAAAAGTCACGTCCTCCCACATCTGTGATTATTATGAGTGAATGGTTTACTATGCAATTCAACTCCTAAGAGAAGACACAAAAGAAATTGAGAGGCTTCTAAAATTTATATGATTAATGCAATTTGTTTCTTCTATTCAAAATTGGATTTCACATATGAAAATAATGGAAACACTCATACAAACGCCAGAACCCCATTGCAAAAGGAGAAGTAGAGTTGTAGGGAATGAATCTGAAAATGGCGTATTTCTGTTTGGGAAGAAAAGGGTAACACTGTCTTTTCATATTAATTTTAATAAACTAGTGGCTACTTTTGCTCAACATTAAAAATGCTGGATAAAAAGTAAATACCACTTTAAAAAGTAGCTACCCCATACAATTTTTACACAAAGTTTCATAGGAGTAGCTGCACATCCTCTTATCTTTGATATAACTTTTTTTTTCTTTTAAAATGATATTATATATATATATATATATATATATATATATATATATATATATAAACATGCTAGCGTACAGCGCGTATGGCAGTCGGGTGCCTATTACAAACTACTATATTGTTTCTATCCATATTGCTAGTACTATTGTTTAGTAATAAGGCACAATTAGGAGCTGCAACCCCCTGTATCCTGGCTAAGCTGTTTCCCAAAAGTGGTTGTTGAAACTGTGCTTGTCTCCTATCTTCTTCATATGCTTGTAACACAAAATCTGGCGCCTGATCATAAACTATTGGTACTGAATGGTTAACAAAGTGCTTCCCTGCCTTTGCTAATATGTCTGCCACCCTATTTTGCTCCAGGTACGCATGTTGGATGACAGGATCACCTAGCTGGTCCAGGAGGCATCTGCAGTCAAGTAAGATATTCTCGTGTGAGATGTTGACTGTAGCTAGCATATGATGATTTCGTTGGCATCCACTTCGACTATTAGTGGAGTTAAGTTGTGTAGTTTTGCTAATTTAAGTCCATGCAGTAAGGGATGCAGTTTCGCTGACAGTGGTGTGCTTGTTGGCACATTCCCTGAGTAACCTTTTATCCATGTAGCTTGTGAGTTTTTGAACAGTCCACCGATGCCAGCGCCTGTACTCGTGTGAGCTCCATCTGTGTTTAGCTTGAAGAATATACCTTTTGGTGCAGTCCATTGTACAGAAGTAGTTCTATTTTTCTTAATTTTGAAAGAATATGAGGATAAGTAAGCAAACTCTGTAGCTAACTGTGTTGTGAAAGATACATTAATCTTTTCTTTTTTGGAGTGGAAATTATTTTTATTCCTAGTTAACCAAATATTCCATAGACAAAGTGGAATATAGGTCTTTGGTGCTATGTTGTGGGATAGCTAAACCTTGTTGTTGGAGTATTTTGGGCAGCCATATTGTGGGTCCTAATTCTAAAATAGAATGAGGAATTAGATTTGTAAAACATAATTCCTGCCAGTATGTAGTTGCATTTTGACAAGTACAGAAAATATGCTCCAAAGTTTCCTCTCCTTGGTGGCAGTAAGAACAGTTAATATCTTGGAGTAAATTTATACTGTGAAGGAATTTGCGTGTGGGGAGTCGTTGGTGATAGAGAAGCTGGATAAAGGATTTAATTTTTGGTTGTATAGGCAGCTTCCAAATCCATGTGAACTCTTTACCGATGTGTGTTTCTTGTGTATTATTATTACAAGAATTATAAAGAGACTGAGCAAAGAAACTTCCATTAGGAGTTAAACCCCAGTAGATTTGATCAAAAGATTTGGTGAGTTTACAAATGTAGATTGCATTTATGTCTGTTTTAATGGAAGGAGGTAAATCAAACATGATTTTTTCCCAATTCCAACCTGTGTCACTTAGTAGATTGCAAATCTTGAGTTTATTATGATTGGAAGGAAGTGGTCCCTGGATTAGGCTACGCATAGTAGTGTCGGGTTTGATCCATGGGTCATCCCAAAAGTTGATATTGTCTCCATTTCCTATTTTCCATGTGATTCCTTTTTGGCATAATTGCCGTCCATGAATAACATTATTCCATATCCTAGAGTAGGATTTGTTACTGGTTTTGAGGTATTTTTTTATAAGAATATTGGCCCAAATAGAGTTAGGAAATTTAAAAGCTCTCCATGCAAGATTTGCATGTAATACGTTGTTTTTGAGAGTAAGCTTTTGTATTCCTAATCCCTCCTCTTCTTTTGGAGATGTAACAGTATTCCAATTGATCAAATGCAGTTTCCTCTTTTCAATGGTGCTTCCCCAAAGGAAGTTTCTTTCATATCTTTCTAGCTTTTTAATAATATTAGAAGGGATTTTTATATAATTCATAAAATGATTTGGTAAATTATTCAAGGTGGATTTTATTAAAGTAGTTCTACCTGCTAGTGTAAGAAATTTAATTTTCCATCCTGCAAGGCGGTTTTTAAAATTATCGAGTAGGCTTTGAAAGTCAGCTATTTTCGGCTTTCCTTGGAAGATTGGAAAGCCCAAGTATTTACCAATGACAGAACCTTCTTTCATACTAAAAGAGTCAGTGATGTAAGATTTGTCACAAGCATTACAGTTTTTGGAAAAGAATATTTTGGATTTGTTAAAATTTATGATTTGTCCTGAGTGGTAGGTGAAATAATTTAGGACATCAATGATAGCATGACAGTTTTTAGTTGTGACCTTAGAGAACAGGATAATGTCATCTGCGAAGAATAGATGAGATATCTCTGATCCCTGTTGTGAAATACGTATTGGTTGTCATTGTAAATAGTCTACAACTTTATAAATACAACGAGAAAGCATTTCCATACATATAATAAATAGATAGGGTGAGAGAGGGTCCCCCTGTCTAATTCCCCTAGATGGTTGGAAGAAAGGAGTCCATGTTCCATTAATAAGTAAGGAAATCTAGGATGTTAAAACACAAGACATGATTAAGTTGATTAGATTGTTTGGGACATTAAAGAAGGTGAGAGCCCGTCTAATAAAGGACCATTCTAGTTTATCAAAAGCCTTTTCGAGGTCTAACTTTAAGAGCATGGATGATGTTTTGCCTTTCATTTTGGCATAATAATTAATTACTTCCTGAACTATAATAGCATTATCTGATGCTCTTTTTCCTTTTTGGAAACTAGTTTGCGTTGGCCCTATTATTTGGTCAATAATGGTCTTAAGGCCATTAACTAGTATTTTAGTAATCAGTTTATAAACTGTATTACAAAGGCTAATTGGACGATATTGATGTATTAAAGTAGGGTGTTTAATTTTTGGGATTAAACAAATAAGAGTTTGATTAATATCTGGAGGTACATACCCCAGATGAAAGATTTCCTTATAAAAAGTAGATACTTTCCCTCCTACTTCATTCCAATAACGTTGATAGAAATAAGGGTGTAGCCCGTCCGGTCCCGGTGATTTGTAAGGCTTAAAACTAGATAAGGCGAATTTAATCTCAGCATCTTGAAGAGGTATGCAAAGCCTTTGTTTATCATCATCCTTCAGAGAAATGTTCAGAGAGTCAGAATGAGAAATTTGTGATTGTTCATGTGAAGTGGAGAATAGATTTATGTAATAATTTGAGATATAGTTTTGTAGGTCAATATGATTTGTGATCCAGTTTCCACCCAAATCTTGGAGGGCATATATACGATTCCTTCTACGCATATGAAGGGTCGACATATGGAAAAAATTTATATTTGCATCACCCTCATTTAACCAGTTTATTCTTGATTTTAGTCTCCAAAATTCTTCCTCTTGACGAAGTATGGTGATGTACTCAATGTTTAGCTCATTTTCTAGTTGTTGCAAGTACGTACTAGTTGGATAATTTATAGAGGCCTGTATTCCAGCTAGCCTAGCTAGAATATTTCTTTTATTATGGAATATTTTGCCAAACGTACCCTTATTCCATCTCTTAGTGACTTGTTGAAATTTTTTAATAGTGTCTAATAAGGGTTGATTTCCTGACCAGACATCACCAACTAATTGCCGGAACTGAGGATGAGAAGTCCATATTGTTTCAAAGCGATATACATTATTATGTTTAGGTAGATTAGGCTCCAAAACTATTAATAAAGGGCAGTGGTCTGAATGAGTACGGGGGAGATGTTTAATAATAGTATCGGGGTAAATATTGAGCCAATCATAATTAGCTAAACATCTATCTAGTCGTTCCAAAATAGTATAACCTTTAGGCCTTTTGTTAGTCCATGTGAATCAGCTACCCTGGAAACCTAAGTCTATTAGTTTATAGTTATTTATAAAGTTACTAAATTTGTCCGCTCTATTATTGTTGAGAGGCAGTCCCCCAAATTTTTCGTGGGCATTAAGAACTTGGTTAAAGTCGCCTCCTATAAACCAAGGCGTCCTAAAATCTTGTTGAACATAAGCTAAATTTTCCCAAAGTAGATTACGCATATAATGATTATTACTAGCATATATTGCAGATAAAAGCCAAGATGGATGATTAGGACTAACCTGGACAACACAGTGAATCTCTTGGTCACTTTGCCTGAGTTCCCTAACAAGTATAATGTCCTCATTCCACAGTACAAGAAGACCTCCAATGAGCCCATTTGCTGGCACTTGTGACATATGTGAGAAGTTGAAATCATCCCTTAACCTAGCATGATTCTGCATATGTGTTTCAAGGAGTATAGCTAGTGCTGGTTTATGATTATCCAGTAGTGACCTGAAGTGTCTACGAAACTCGGGGTTATGCGAGCCACGACAATTCCAGACTAGAAAATTCATGTATGAATTAGGATTGTTTGTATGTCCTTGTGGAATCATCGTCATCTGACTGGGAGTAGGAGTCATCCTTTGAGCTTGACTCATTGAGAGAGGGAGATGATGGAGAGTGGGAATAATTACCATGGAATATTTTCCTGCATCTGTGTTGGTTGTTCGGCGAAAGTTGAGGCTGCATGTTACCATTTTCGGAGGATATTTTAGAATTATTTTTTTTTCGAACTCTTCCTTTAGGCTGTAGAGATGAACTCCCTTTAACCACCAATATTCCGTTCGTGTTTCTCTCATCTCTGCCAAGATTTCTGCTAGTTCCTGCCTTTTTTGAACATCTAGTGCGGGAGGAGATGGAGGTGGTGTTATGGGAGGGCTCTCCTGTGGTGTAAGAATCTCTAGGGGACTTAGTGGACTCGAATATGGGGAGAGTGGGTTGAATGTGTTGAGATCCTGAAACCAAGGTGCATATATCTCCCCCATGTGGTGTGGTGGGTAGAAGGGCAATAGATTTGTTGGTGGATTCCATGGTGCACTTAATGGACTCAGTGGGTATGTCCAGTGACCTTGGGTCGATGATGAGGCTTGGTGTTCGAGTAGTAACGGAGTTTGTGTCGAGTACCACTGGTTTTGCGAATACGCCGCCATCCCCAGCCTCATCCCTTCTGTAACAATCTCGGCAAGATGAGTGGGGTTTTGAATGAGTAGAACAACCTCCTGATTGTTTATTTCCATAGTGGACACTAAGGCATACCCATGCATGCCCATCTCTATCCATGAGAGAAGTGTTTTGTCTATGGCTAGCGTCTGGGATGTGTAAATCAGTGGCGTATCCATGTGAGGTAGGTAAGGACCTTGCATGGTAAGACAAGGGAGGTGGAAGAATTGATTGTTGTTCTGCATGTTGGGCCTGTGGTGAAAGACTGGTCGTGTGTTGGTGAAGGAGGGTCTCTGCATTCTTAGAGGATGCTAAGTTTGGTTGTAATGTAGATGGAGGTAAAAAACCTTTTCGTGTAGGATTTATGATAGGTGAACTCAGACGGAGTAATTGAGGAAGGTTGTGGGGAAAAAAAATGCTTGTGTCTGTAGAAGGGTTTTCACGTGTTGTGTAATGATTAGTAGTGCATGGAATTGGGGTAAAATTAGTATCCCCATCCAAAGAGTATACTGTAGCTTATTTGTTTTGTATGGATATGTTGGTGGGTAAATTTGACGTGGCTTGAAGGGGTGAATGCTCGGATGATTTGGCAGCTGATGAAGGGTTTGTGTATTTAATGTTGGTCTTACGTGTAGTAGGTAAGTTAGTGGAGTTTGGGTTTTGAAGGGGTGTTAGTGGGTCCATGTGGTGAGGTGAAGCGTGAGAGTGGAGATCAAGCAAAGTAGTTTCATTGGCCTGGGTATTAGAAATATGCATGTTGGAGTGCTGATTATGCATTTCATTAGAAGTTTTATGAGTAAGAGTATGGTTTGATTGGGGTGCATCCGTAGTAGTTGGGCTAAGGCCCAAACTGTTGTCTCCTAGTTCGTTTAGGTTTGGGTACATCAGAGGAGAAAACTTATTTTTACAAGTATTGGGTTGGTAAGGCCCAATATTGGCAGAATTCTCCAAATGGTCCAAATTAGATGAAACATAGTTAGATGACTTACCTGGTACCTGCTGCCGAGGTGGGTGATGCTCCTGCTGAGATCTGATGATGTTCATGTTGTTCTTGTGGAATGTTTGGTGATAATATGTTTTCTTAGGGAAAGTCACAATTTTCCACTCATTTATAGGAGATGAGAGTGGAAGGGATCCGGACGAAGGTGATATAGGTAAGCTATTTATTGATTCTCTATTAGGTGGGACTGATGTAGAAGTGAATGAACAATTTAGCGTAGCATGTCCCAGATGTCCACATCTAGTGCAAAGCAAATTGAGACCTTCATATACCAAGGATTGTCTATGAGTGCCTATGAAAATATGTGTTTTGAGTGATTTTTCTAGAGGAACTTCAATACAGATACGTGCATACTCTTAAAATAATAGTAATAAATATGTGTATGTATATATATATATATATATATATATATATATATAAATATATCCTGGATGTTATATACAAAAGGTATACAAATTTTGTATAACTTTTGACTATCAAACATAAATAGTTTCTAATGCGGCCTAAAAATTAAAAAAAAAAACTAAATAAATTGACCCTAAATCTAATGAATTGGATTATTATGAGGACACTATTAGGAGGTACTCATTTAAATCTTGATCTCATTGACAAAATTTTAACTATTTTGGCTATGTATCAAAACTTTCTTTCTTCTTTTTTTCTCTTCTCCTCTCCCTCCTTCTTATCTATCTTCTTCTTCTCCTTCCCCCCTTTCCTTCTTTTTTCTTTCAATAAACTATTAGCACACATTTAAAATTTAAAAATAATAAATATGTGCTATAGAAAATTAAAGATTCATTGCTTATCTTTTTATTAGAATTCAGTAGGTAACATTTCATTATTGAGCTTATAATTTCTATTATTTGGTTTGTTTAGTTGGAGAAAATTGAAACTTGAGCTTGAAATTTTTTTGTTGAAGAAAATAAAAGTGGATCTATTAATTCTTTAATGTTTTAGCTTTGAATATAAGACATTATTGGGATTGGTATTAAATTGTATATTACATTTGGAGTTAATGAAAGTTAATTTGAATCAATTTTGTAACAAAAACTTATTGATGAATTCTACACAACATGTTAGGATGATACCAGAATTTATAGTCGGAGTGGCAAGTAGCAGAAAGAGAAAGTCCAACTTAGGCCTCAGGCTTGAGAAGGGTCATC
>ML258794.1:512-49831 GCA_005239495.1 Nicotiana undulata | reverse complement strand
TGCGAATTTATTCTATCATTGATGATTGAACTTGCCTACTCTTGTCCTCTCACTAATCTCAACAACATGCGAAGCGTCTACGACTGGATAAGAGATGAAGCCCCAATGACAGCTACGATCGAGGGAAGAGTCGGAAGTAGAGCGCAATCTAAAACTCGAACATCAGCACTTATTGTACAGTCTCAAATGGATCTAAATGCGGAGGTTCTAGCTCAGTCAGTATATGTGGACTAGATCAGATTCCGGAAGGATTTATAGCTACTCCATGGTTGCAGGATACACTAGTCCATTTATTGAGGTTGGACAAGTTACCAAACAAGTTCCACTCCATTTCAGTGGTATAATTTTTTAAGACCCACATGATTTTCTTGACCGCCTCTATGAGGTATTGCACACCATGGGAATAAGTGCAAAGCAACAGGGATTGATTTATATGAGCTGTGGAGGTTAACATCGTGCTTTATCAGGTATTGTGACCTATGAGGTGTGCCACGTGGGGAGGCCCACTGTCAAGGAATAGATTGAGAGGTCACGTGTCATATCGGTTTTGGTTTGGAACGTACAAGGACGGGGATTTTTGCAAGAGATAAAGCTGGGAATTCTAGTACGTCTACCTCCTTAATAACCCTATACCTTAGTACCAGAGGAGTTACTCAAACAAATTGAAGTCTACAAAAGTCTACTCAGGGTGGAAGTTACGGCTATGTCGGGTCATAAAATGGGATCGAAATATGCCATCAGGTTCGATAAGTTAACCCGTCACACTCTTACGTTGGTTCGTATAGTTAGAGGACGAGTCCCCAGACTCATTAAAGGATTCAAAAATGATTGTAAATTTTGGACGACTCAGGGCAGGATAATTCTTTGTGTCGGCTAGTGGTAGAAATTGCCTTAGGCTTGGGAGGGTCATATTTGATCAGAGCACTCATGCTACGTGCCCCATTGCAGATACAACTCAACTACATGGCCACTTAGTGAAGAAGGAGCCGGAAGGTCGGAAGTGGAGGTTAACTTCTTAGAGGTGGAGACCCAGTCTGTTGTTATATTTTCTATTGTATGGATGAGGTCGTTACATTGAATGGTTTCATTAAAAGAACAGTCTCAAATTACTATAAAGTGGCGATTTTTTGAACTTAATTCGATTATGCTCATCTGACAAAAATTCTTCTAAGATGCTCCACTCTCGGGTGAGCTTCATAACTCTAAAAATCTACTTATGTGAATAATTGTATTGAGAAATCCTATGGGAATAACTGTGTTCACCATGACGTGTTGAAATTTTGCTTAACAGAAATATTTAAATGAAGGAAATGGAATGTTTCGAGGGGCCCGATATGCATATTACTTGTGATTCAGGATTGAGGACGAGATCCTCGCGTGTTAACATGATTGGGTATAGTTAGACCGGGCCTCGAGCCGCGGTGGAAGTTATGTAAAGATGAAACCCTTGTGATGGAAAATCTAGTGATTAAATTCTCCCTTGTGAATTAAGCTTGTATCTTTTACTATAATACTGGTAGGAAGTCATGCTTGTTAAAAGACTTATGTGTAAAATAGGAGTAGTAATAATAATATTATTTAATAAATAAACTAATTAACCATATGTGCGTAATTTGCTAAATTCGTGCTAGAATTATGTAGCCTTAACTTACAAGGTAGGTGCCCGCCCCGGGTGGCGTTAGAGGACGCACATTATTTTGGGTAATTATGATGTCTTCAGGAATCGTATCCCGATATCAGCATTGTGAAAGTATTAGAGGAGCAGTTACATGAATTGTTGGATAAAGGCTTCATCAGGCCTAGCGTTTCTCCCTAGGGTGCTCCAGTATTGTTCGTGGAAAAGAAAGACGGCTCAATGAGGATGTGCATTGACTACCGGCAGTTGGATAAGGTTACTATCAAGAACAAGTATCCTTTGCCGAGGATTGATGACTTATTTGATCAGCTTCAAGGTGCCACGGTGTTCTCTAAAATAGACTGGACGTCTGGTTATCATCAGCTGAGGGTTAGGGATTCTGATGTGCCTAAGACAACTTTTTTCACTCGTTATGGGCATTATGAGTTCTTGGCCATGTCGTTCGGGTTGACTAATGCCCCCGCTGCTTTCATGGAGTTGATGAATCGGGTATTTAGGCCTTATCTGGACTCCTTTGCGATCGTGTTTATAGATGATATTTTGGTATAGTCTCACAGCCGAGAGGAGCATGAGCAGCACTTTCGAGTCGTCCTCCGGACTCTGAGGGATAGTCAGTTGTATGCCAAATTTTCCAAGTGTGAGTTTTGGCTGAGTTCAGTGGCATTTCTGGGCCGCGTGGTATCGGCAGATGGTATTCAGGTGGATCTGAAGAAAGTTTCAGCAGTCAGAGATTGGCCTAGGCCCACGTCAGCCATAGAGATTCGGAGTTTCTTGGGCCTAGCAAGCTATTATCGCCGGTTCGTGGAGGGGTTTTCGTCCATAGCAGCCCCTATGACCAAATTGACGCAGAAGAGTGCTCAGTTCAAATGGTCGGAGGAGTGTGAGGCGAGCTTTCAGAAGCTCAAGACAGCATTGACCACCGCACCAGTGTTGGTACTGCCCCCAGGTTCAGGTTCTTATACCGTGTATTGTGATGCTTCGAGAGTTGGGATTGGTGCAGTGTTGATGCAGGATGGGAAGGTTATAGCCTATGCTTCACGTCAGTTGAAGATTCATGAAAAGAACTATCCAGTCCATGATTTGGAGCTTGCAGCTATTGTTCACGCCTTGAAGATTTGGAGGCACTATTTGTATGGGGTACCGTGTGAGGTATTCACTGATCACAAGAGTTTGCAATATTTGTTTAGGCAAAAGGAGTTGAATATGAGGCAGAGGAGGTGGTTAGAGTTGCTGAAAGATTATGATATTACTATCCTCTATCATCCAGGAAAGGCCAACGTGGTGGCCGATGCCTTGAGTCGGAAGTCAATCAGCATAGGTAGTTTGGCTTATCTATCAGTTGGAGAGCGACCTTTGGCTTTGCAAATTCAGGCGTTAGCCAATCGATTTGTTAGATTGGAGGTTTCTGAGGGTGGACGTGTTTTGGCCCATACCGTCGCTCGTTCTTCATTGTATGATCGCATTCGTGCCAGGCAGTATGAGGATCGTCATTTGTGTGCTCTTAGGGATGCGGTTTGGCACGGACGTGCCAAGCAGGTCATAGTCGATGCTGAGGGAGTTTTGAGATTGTAGGGTCGTATATGTGTTCCTGATGTTGATGGCATTCGTGAGTTAATATTGCAGGAAGCCCATAGTTCCCGGTATTCCATTCATCCGGGCGCCGCGAAGATGTACCAGGACTTGCGGCAGCATTATTGGTGGCGTAGAATGAAGAAGGATATTGTGGCTTATGTGGCTCGGTGCTTGAATTGTCAGCAGGTTAAATATGAGCACCAGAGACCCGGTGGTTTGACGCAGTAGATTAATCTTTCCGAGTGGAAGTGGGAGCGTATCACGATGGATTTTGTAGTTGGACTCCCACGGACTCCAAGGATGGTTGATGCAGTATGGGTTGTGGTAGATAGGCTGACCAAATCAACCCATTTCATTCCGGTGGCGGTTTCATCTTCAGCAGAGAAGTTGGCTCAGATCTATATTAGAGAGAATGTCAGATTGCACGGTGTTCCCTTATCTACCATACCAGACTGAGTTACTCAGATTACCTCCCATTTCTGGAGAGTATTTCAGAGAGAGTTGGGCACTCACCTAGAGTTGAGCACAGCATTTCATCCTCAGACGGATAGACAGTCCGAGCGCACCATTCAGATTTTGGAGGATATGTTGCGGGCATGTGTTATTGATTTTGGTGGTTCATGGGACCAGTTCTTGCCGTTAGCAGAGTTTGCCTACAACAACAGTTACCAGTCGAGCATTCAGATGGCTCCGTATGAGGCGTTGTATGGTAGGCGATGTCGGTCTCCAGTCGGATGGTTTGAGCCCGGAGAGGCGAGATTACTGGGTTCTGAGTTAGTCCAGGATGCCTTGGATAAGATTAATATTATTCAGGATAGGCTTCGTACAACTCAGTCCAGTATGTAGATCGTAGGGTTTGAGATTTGACTTTTATGGTAGGAGAATGGGTGTTCCTTCGAGTGTCGCCAATGAAGGGCGTGATGAGATTCGGAAAGAGGGGCAAGTTGAGCCCTAGGTATATTGGCCCATTTGAGGTTTTCGATAAAGCAGGAGAGGTGGCCTACTGACTTACCTTGCCACCGCATTTATCCGCAGTGCATCCCGTGTTTCATGTATCCATGCTCCGGAAGTATATTGTAGATCCATCTCATGTTCTTGATTTCAGCGGTGTCCAATTGGACAAGGATTTGACTTATGAGGAGGAGCCAGTAGCCGTATTAGATAGGCAGGTTCGCCAGTTGAGGTCGAAGAGTTATCCTTCGGTCCGTGTTCAGTGGAGGGGTCAGCCTGCCGAGGCAGCTACTTGGGAGTCCGAGTCCGACATGAGGAGTCGTTACCCCCATCTTTTCTCAGACTCAGGTACTTTACTATATCCATTCGAGGACGAACGTTTGTTTTAGAGGTGGAGATTGTGATGACCCAAAATGTCATCCTATGTAATTCCAGCTAAATCTGTGCATTGAGGTCTCGAAAGCCTCCGTTAATCTCACCTCGATATGCGTGCGCAGCCCGGGCAGGTAGCCGGGAAGCTTCCATGTGAAAATTTGATAAAAATGGGATTTTTTAATTGAATAATTGAATAAAGTTGACTTTGGTCAACATTTTTGGTTAACAGATTCGGGCCCGTGATGTGACGGTTCCGGAGGGTCCGTAGGAAAATATGGGACTTGGGCGTATGCCCCGAATCGAATTCCGAGGCCCCAAGCCCGGGAAATGAATTTTTAAAGAAAATTGTTTTCTGAAAATAATAAAGGAATTTGAAAGTGAATAATTATGTGAAAACCTTGTTACCGGGTCCGTGTTATGGTTCCGGAGCCCGGAACAAGTTTATTATATGTTGTTTGTCCTATCTGTTAGATTTGGTGTAAAACGGGTTTGATTTGATTGGTTTCGGATCCAAGTGAGGAAAAATTGAGTTAATGAACTTGTGGGGTTTCTAAAGAATTTGAAATGTGGCTTGAGAGGTGATTTTATGTTCCCGAGGTCCGAATGAAATTCTGAGACCGGGAATAGTTCCGTTGTGTCGTTTATAACTTATCTGCAAAATTTGAAGTCATTCCGAGAGGTTTAGGCCGGTTCGGCGCGTTGAAGTGAATTCTAGAATTTCAAAGTTCTTATGTATGATTAATTTTGTTTTGGGGTTTGATTTCGAGTTCCGTTGTTGTTTTTCATGTTCCGGGAGATCGAGCAAGTCCGTTTAATAATTTGGGACTTGTTGGTATTTTTGGACGGGGGCTCGGGTGGGCCCAGGTGCCTCTCGGACCCCGCACGAGGCCAAAAACCAGCAAAAACCACTGCTGGTGCACAGCAGCTGGTGTGACCGCAAGTGCGGTTGCCTAGCCACAGGTGCGGGACCGCCCCTGCGGTCCCATCCTTCGCAGGTGCGACGCCTCTCGCAGGCGCGACTCTTCCTTCGTAGGAGCGGGACCGCTGGTGCGGCTCCCAACTCCGCAGGTTCGAGCCCAGGGGCCCAGGCCTTCTTCCGCTGGGGCGATCATTCTCTCGCAGGTGCGAGACAGCACCTGCGGTCCTAAGGTCGCAGGTGCGGAAACCCCTGTTAGCAGGCCTCTTAAATACTCTAAATTTCGGGTTTTCTTCACTTTCACCCATTTTCAACCACCATTAGAGAACCACCAAGCTTGGGCAACACCTTCCACGACCACCCACTGTAAGAGGTAAGTTATAACCCATAAAACCTCTAGTTTTAACGTTACTTCTTAGTTAAACACACTATTAAATCATCTAAAAATTATAGAATTAGGTAGTAAACTTTAGGGTTCTTGGGGATTCGTGATTTTTCATGTTAGGCCATGAATCCTTGTAGAAATTACATAACTTCGATCCTCAGACTCCGGGTAATGGATTCCTTCATGAATTTTCAAAATCTAAACGTGTGGGCCAGGGGTCTAATTTTAGTATTCTCGGAGGAATAGTAGGAAATGTATAATTTGGCTTAGGAATTGGTTTATTGAGTACTTATTGATGTTAATAAATCCATTATGTCTAGATATTCCCGATTCGGAGTTGGATTCGAGAGGAAAGGCTGTGATTGAGGCTTGACTTGCATTTTTTTGGAGCCGAGGTAAGTGTTTGGCTTAACCTCAGCTTGAGGGATTAGGTATAGAGTCTTATTTGCTATGTGCAACTCATGTCCAACGTATAGGCGTGGTGACGAGTGCCTATGCGTTGCGGTCAAGTATGCCCGTGAGTCAATTGTGATGAAATTTGCTATGTTCTTAATATTCCCCGCACTATGAGTAAATTATGAATTAAAAGTGATACTTGATGTTGTTTCATGACGTGGAGAGTTATTGAGTTATTTGTTCCAGTTGAGGCTTACACTGTTGAAATTGTATTACTGATGCGAGGTTGGTTATAGCTGAGACCCTTGTCGGGCATTTGTTGATGTTGTAAATGATGATTTCTCCTTGTGGGAACAATAGAATTGTATTGAAAATTCCATGCAGTTGAGACTTCATGTTGTTGACTTTCATACTATTGTTGCCTTGTGTTTTTTTTTTATTATTCGTCGCACGAGGGGACATGCCGTGTTGACCGAGTGTTATTATATATGCACGAGGGGACATTCCGTGCCGAGTGACTGTGAGGTTATGCACGAGGGGACATGCCGTGCCTTTCCTGTTCATTATATGTTTGAGAAGCTATATTTCTGCCTTGTCTTTACGTTTCATTTATTACCTTGTACTGCTGTGCTAGCATACTGTTACCCTATCTCCCCAGCATGTTCTCCCCGTATCTGTCTTACTTGCTTATTTCTGTTGCCATTTTTCCTGCTATTATATAAAATTGCACAGGTACATATGTTGTGTTGGTCCTAGCCTCGTCACTACTTCGCCGAGGTTAGGCTCGACACTTACTCAGTACATGGGGTCGGTTGTACTGATGCTACACATGCACTTCTTTATGTTGTGCAGACTACGCAGCCGGACCCGGAGATCACTGACGATCGGAGCATCTCATTCAGTCACACAGGAGACTCGAGGTAGACCTGCAGACGTTCATGGGCCTAGACGTCACCTTCTACTTTCCTCTTTGAGTTCTGTCTTACTTTGTATTTCAAGACAGCCCTATGTATTTATTTCAGACCTTTTATTTGTAGTAGTCTCTTAGATAGTCCGTGAGTATGTGACACCAGTTCTTGGATTTGTTTAGGGGTTTTATTTCGAAAAGTGCTATGTTGTATTTTGGGTTATTTTGTTAAATTTTATATGGTGGGCCATCGAAGCCTTGGTTATCTTGTTCGTATTTGTTGTTAATTAGTTTTATTAGTTCAAACGTTGGCTTGTCTAGCGGGTTCAACGTTAGACGCAGTCATGGCCCGAAGGTGGGATTTTCGGGTCGTGACATTGAGGCGGTTCAGAGTTGGCCGCGTCCTACTTCAGCTACAGAGATCAGGGGTTCTTCTCTATTGCAGCCCCACTGACCAGATTGACTCATAAGAACGCCCCGTTTTGGTGGTCCGACGAGTGTGAGGTGAGATTTCAGAAGCTCAAGTCAGCTTTGACCTCAGCACCAGTTCTGTCATTGCCTTCCGGCTCTGGGATGTATACCGTGTATTGCGACGCTTCACGCGTTGGGTTGGGGTGTGTGCTGATGGAGGACGATAGGGTTATTGCTTATGCTTCGCGGCAGTTGAAGGTTCATGAAAAGAATTACCCTGTGCATGATTTGGAGTTGACGGCAATTGTTCATGCTTTGAAGATATGGCGGCATTACCTAAATTGTGTATCTTGCGAGGTCTATACTGACCACCGCAGCCTACAGTACTTGCTTAAGCAGAGGGACCTTAACTTGAGGCAGCGGAGGTGGCTTGAGTTGTTAAAAGATTATGATCTCACTATTTTATTTCACCCGGGCAAGGCGAATGTAGTAGCAGATGCTTTGAGTAGGAGGGCAGCGAGTATGGGTAGCTTGGCCTACATTGCAGTTGAGGAGAGACCTTTAGCCTTGGACATTCAGTCCTTGGCCAATCGCCTTGTGAGATTGGACCTTTCAGAGCCTCGTCGAGTTATGGCTCATGTAGTTGCTTAGTCTTCATTGTTGGGGGAGATTAAGGCTCGACAGTTTGATGATCCATGCCTTGCAGAGCTTTGGGATGCAGTGGTCCAAGGCAGGGCCAAGGAGGTTAATTTAGGAGAGGATGTTGTCGTGAGGCTCTAGGGTCGTTTATGTGTTCCTAATATTGATGGCTTGAGGAAGAGAACTTTGGAAGAGGCCCACAGTTCTCAGTATTCTTTTCATCCGGGTGCGACAAAGATGTACCGTGATTTGAAGCAGCACTACTGGTTGAGGCGGATGAAGAAAAATATAGTGCAGTTTGTGGCTAGGTGTCTCAATTATCAGCAGGTCAAGTACGAGCATCAGAGGCCAGGAGGCTTGGTTCAGCAGATGCCCATTCCTGAGTGGAAATGGGAGCGCATCACCATGGACTTTGTTGTTAGGTTGCCTCGAACTTTGCGGAAGGTTGACGCAGTTTGGGTCATTGTGGATAGGTTGACCAAATCGGCGGATTTCATTCCTGTGGCTACTACTTATACTACGGAGATGCTGGCCCAAATTTATGTTCGGGAGATAGTCCGGTTGAACAGTGTGTCGGTGTCCATTATATCAGATCGAGGTCCTAAGTTCACCTCGCATTTCTAGAGAGCATTGCACAGTGAAATGGGCACTCAGATAGATCTCAGCTCAGCAATTCACCCTCAGACTGATGGTCAGTCGGAGCGTACAGTTCAGATTTTGGAGGATATGCTCAGGGCTTGTGCGATTGATTTTGGCGGTCAATGGGACCAGTTCTTGCCTTTGGTAGAGTTTGCATGCAATAACAATTATCAGTCCAGCATCGAGATGGCTCCAGTCGAGGCTTTATATGGTCGGTGATGTCGTTCTCCGATTGGGTGGTTTGAGCCTGGCGAGGCCAAGCTATATGGTACAGATATGGTGAGAGATGCCTTGGAAAAGGTGAAGATTATTCAGGAAAGGCTCCGTACAGCTCAGTCCAGACAGAAGAGTTACGCGGATCAGCGGGCGCCTGATGTAGCATTTATGGAGGGAGATAAGGTTAGGTTTAAGATTTCGCCGATGAAGGGCGTTATGAGATTCGGGAAGAGGGGAAAGCTGAGCCCCAGGTTTATAGGCCCTTTCGAGGTGTTGAGGCGAGTTGGGGAGGTTGCTTATGAGCTGTCTTTACCTCCCGCCTTATCGAGAGTTCATCCGGTATTTCATGCATCCATGATCCGGAGATATCATGTTGATTTCTCTCACGTGATTGATTTCAACACTATTCAGTTAGATGAGAAGTTGGGCTTCGAGGAGGAGCCAATCGCTATTATTGATAGGCAGGACTGCCAGTTGAGGTCTAAGAGAATTTCTGTCGTAAAGGTCCAGTGGAGGGGCCAACCAGTCGGTGAGGTGACTTGGGAGTCCGAGGAGGACATACGAAGCAGGTTTCCACAACTATTCGGCACATCAGGTACGACTCTACGTCCGTTCGAGGACGAACATTTGTTTTAGAGGGGGAGATTGTGATGACCCAAAAAGGGGTCATCTTATGTGCATCTAATTCTGACTGTGTTCCGAGGACCCGAAAGCCTCCATTAATCTCACCTCGAAGTGCATGCGCAGCCTGGGCGCGTAGCCGGGAAGCCCTTATGTGAAAACTTGATTAAGAGTTAAATTTTAGATAATTAATTGGATAAAGTTGACTTTGGTCAATATTTTTTGGTAAACGGATCCGGACCCGTGATCCGACGATCCGGGAAGGTCCGTAGGAAAATATGGGACTTGGGCGTATGCCCGGAATTGAATTCCGAGGACCCAAGTCCGAGAAATGAATTTTTAAAGAAAATTATTTTATGAAAATATTAAAGGCTTATGAAAATGAACCTTGATGTGAAACTTGTTCTGCCGGGCCCGTATTATGATTTCGGAGCCCGGAACAAGTTCAATATGTGTTGTATAAATTATCTGCGAAATTTGGTAAGAAACGACTTTGATTTGATTGGTTTCGGATCAAAATGAGGAAAATTTGAGTTAATGAAGTTTTGAGGTTTTTAAAGAATTTGAAATTTGGCTTGAAAGGTGATTTAATGCACCCGAGGTCCGAATGAAATTCCAAGACCGGGAATAGTTCCATCATGTGATTTATAACTTGTCTGCAAAATTTGAAGTCATACCGAGTAGTTTAGGCTAGTTCGGCGCATTGAAGTGAATTCTAGAATTTCAAGTTCTTAAGTTTTGATTCAATTTGGTTTGGGGTGGAATTTTGAGTTTCATTGTTGTTTTCCATGTTTCGAAAGTTCGAGCCGGTCCGTATCATGAATACAGACTTGTTGGTATATTTGGACGGGGGCTCGGGTGGGCCCAGGTGCCTCCTGAACACCACACGAGGCCAAAAACCAGCTAAAACAACTGTTGGTGCAGCTGTTGCTGGTGTGACCGCAGGTGCGGTTGCCCAGCGACTAGTGCGGAACAAATTCCACAAGGGCGGGTCCGCTGGTGCGGAAACCCCTCCTCAAGCGCGACCTCAGCCCCCTTGCCCAAAGTCCGCAGGTGCGAGCTCTAGGCCGCAAGAGCGGGACCGCTGGCGCGGACTCCTTCTCCGCAAGCGCGATGCCAGGGTCCCAGGCCCTTTTTTGCAGGGGTGGTGATTTGCTCGCAGGTGCGGGACCGCACCTGCGGTCCCAAGGTTGCAAGTGCGGAAATCACTGTTGCCAGCCCCTTTTAATTGTACAAATTACGAGTTTTTCTTTATTTTACCCACCATCAACTACCATTAGAGAGCATCCAAGTTGGGCAGCATCTCCCACGACCACCCACTGTAAGAGGAATGTTAAACACCATAATCTTCTAGCTTTAACATTAATTGCTAGTTAAATTCACTACTAAATCATCTTAAAAAATCATAGAATTAGGTAGTAATTTTAGGGTTCTTGAGGATTTTGTAATTTTCCATTTTAGGCCATGAATTCAAGTAGAAATCACACCTTAGTGATCCTTAGGCTATGGGTGAGTGATTCCTTCGAGAATTTTCGGAATGCGACCATGAGAGGCCGGGGTTGGAAATTGGGAATTCATCAAGAATAGCAATTTTATTGAATAACTAGGATAATTTCTCACATTGTGCATGCATTGATCTAATTTCACACCTTTTGACTAGTTGCGAGTCCTCGGGTATAGAGTTCGGAGTTTCGGGCGCAATTGTGGTCCGAGGGGTAGATTCGACATGAGGTGAGTCTCCTTTCTAATCTTGTAAGAGGGAATTGTCCCCATAGGTGATATATATGCTATGTGTAAATTGTTTGGGGGCTACGTACGCGCCAAGTGACGAGAGTCCGTACGTAGCGGCTATTATTGTTATGTCCGGGTAGTTAGGCCCACATCATGCCTTGTATGCTTTCCTGTAATGCCTTGTATGCTTTTCTTGTAATGCCTTAAATATGTTTTCTTTGTAATGCTTCATATGATTTATTGTAACTCCATATGTATTATGAAATTATGTTTTGCATCGTGTTATTCTTATAAGGATTTATTGAAAAGAAATTGTGAAATATATGGGAGCGGGCCGTACGCCACGGCGTAATTGAAAAGAAATTGTGAAATATATGGGAGCGGGCCGTACGCCACGGCGGAATTGAAAATAAATTATGAAATATATGGGAACGGGTCGTACGCCACGGCGGAATTGAAAAGAAATTGTGAAATATATGGGAGCGGGTCGTACGCCACAGTGGAATTGAAAAGAAATTGTTAAATATATGGGAGCGGGTCGTACGCCACGAAGGAATTGAAAAGAAATTGTGAACTATATGGGATCGGGCCGTACGCCACGGCAGTGTTGAAGGTACCCTTATGGGAGCGGGTCGTACGCCACGACGGATCTAAGAATTTGCGACTATTGTTTCGTTCGGTGGTCTTACTCTTGAAAGTGCTTTATTGTTTAGTTCAATAACTGTTTGGATTTTTCTGCTTTTGATATATGTACTTGTTGCTTATTCCCCTGACATGCCTACTATATTTCATCATATTCTATCATAAGTTATTACTGCTGGACCTTAGTGAGTATCGAGTCGACCTCTCGTCACTACTTCTTCGAGTTTAGGCGGGATACTCACTGGGTACATATTTATATAATATGTACTCATGCTTCACTTTCTTTTCTTTTCTGTACTTGACTGTACAGGTCTGGAGGCTGGCACGTCTGACTATCAGGCCGGTGCTGGATATTGATAGCGTGGTCATACTTCACGGTGAGTTGCTTTCCCCGCAACTTCCTAGCAGCACCCTGGAGTTCTTTTGTTATATTTCTCTGTCCATGTCTTTCAGAGGGAGACTCTGTATTTATTGTAGTCGTTGTATATTCAGTAGTTGCCCATGACACTCGTGACACTAGTTCCTAGCACACACGCGGTGTATACTTTTGGGTTTTTGGGATGTATATCTATGTGTACGTATTATTTCGGCTTTGTATCTACTATGACTTTACCTTCACATAAGGCTGGTATCATGTTAGTTGTTATAAACTGGTAATCTTTGACTTTTTTAATTAGATGGGAGGGGTATCATTTAGTGTAAATTGTGTTGGCTTGCCTAACCCCACCGTTGGGCGCCATCACGACTCAGATTAGGATTCTGGGTCGTGACATATTGTACTATGACAAGCTTTCCTTCTGGGCATCTATAGGTGTACTAAAGTTCTTCGTTTGGTATTTTTTTGAACTTACGACAATTGCTATATCTTGTTTCATACTATAAGTTATCTATGCTTATGGCTTTACAACTACTAGGTAGGTCATACTATACCATAAATCTTACTTCGGGTTATTATTATGGAGACTTTCCACCCAACTCCAGGTTTTTCTCTCACCGCTTATCCTATATGTATAAATCTAATCCATTTAATGCTTCTGTATTACCGTCCATCTTAATAATGACAACATAATCTCATTTCATACTTTGTAACTTTCATCCATTCATTGTTGATTCACCTTAATATTGATCTATAATCTACCACTGATAATTTAAAATCTCTTATGTAATATATCGTCACTAGGGCTTACGTCTCATCGAGGAACATCTGAAGTGATTTTCCTAATCCACTTAGGGACGATACTATACTCCAGTAACTGTATTTCATAGCATTCCAATGTGATTCATCTTATGGGGGTATTCTAATCCCGTGCAGTTCATGAAATACTTGTTCTCAAAATCATTACTCAATCAAAGGTCTAAACGTCATCCTCTTATCATTTATCACAACTACACCCTTACTTTACTATTATGGTAGCATTCTATGTCTTCTAAATGCTTCTAGTTTTAAACTCCTTTGAGTTCACTCATGCTATACTGAGCTTTTTATAACTGTATGGAAACCATTAGCTCTCTTGTTGTGATGGGTTTAATCTCGAGGAATTACCTATTTTCGTCACCCTCTCACTCACATTTTCTTATCCTTACTCTCGCCTAGCTAAAACCTTGTTGCTCTACCATACTTTAGCTTGCGACCTACGCACATCTACTTATACTACTCGTAACCTTCCTTTCATCATGTTAGCACCATAAATTTCCTTTCACGCCTTCTCAGTTGTCTTAAATATAGACAATTACTTTTCCTGGTCGTTATGCCACTTGCTGCATGGATACTTGACCTATCTTAGTGCTCACGAATACGGGGGTTCACTGTAACTCATATGATCTCAATTATCAACTTTTGATTGATTTTTTTTCTTACGTTCATTATCTACGATAGATTCCACTTTCTTATGGAGTCCATACAATATTATAGTGAGACTGCTGTTACAAGACCATTTTTACTTTAGGTCACTATGCTTATGTTGAAGCCTGCTTACTTATTTCCTCAGCTAGTCCTTCGTTGTAGTACTTAGGGAAGAACTTCTAACTCTTATAAAGCTGAGACCTTATTACATTGTGTATCCCATGGTATTTATGATGTTATTACTCGCCTATCATTATTGTTAGTTACTTACCTCCATGCCCTTGTGCTTGTAGGGTTTCTTCTTAATTGAAATTTAAGTTGTCTCCATTGTGGCACGCTCTTTTATTTCCGTAACACTTATATTATACCTTCTACTACCCCAACTCCTGTCTGAATATTTCCCGAGGATTACGATTTTGTATCTAAGAGCCTGAATTTCCTATGCTGGGTTTCACTACGTTTATCTTGCAAGATCTACTGATTTGCCTATTTCCTCCTATCTAGCCATAACTAGGCTCTTCCTGAATCAACTACTGACTACCCATTGGTCAACTCTCATATCTTGATTTTATGTAACGCCTCTTGGGTTATGTCCTTTGTCTTAACTTTCCTCTTGTACGGGATCCTTATGTATCACGTGTTCATTCCCACTTATATATCAATATCATAAAGTGCGAAACCCTTATTAGTTCTCCCCAACATCATGCTTGCATAATGTTCTGGAGTTATATTATATCTGTAGGATATCAATAAATGCAATCTTATTCCTTTCACCTTTTTACCACATTCTTCCTTTACCATTCGATATTTACCTCTTAATCTTTGGCATTTTGTATCTACATCTTCACAGACATTACTCGCCTTGCGGTAACCCTTCTACACCAGGTATAATTGAATTTCGTACACACAAGGGTGACACGTGGTATAACTGGCACATTTAGTCCCTTAAGCTTAACTCTGCACATAGTGCTTGCTTTAGGGAAGCGTCTTCGTGAATGACCTTTAAAGAATATTCTTCTATTGTTCATTCTATTATTGTCGAAACACTATCTTTGAAACGATGTCAACTATTACCACTTCCTTTGATCCCTAATTCTTGTTCGATTTTTTTTTTCTTGTTTACTATCCCATACTAATTTCTATTACTTGGGGGTCTAACTTTTCCTTATGGTAATCACGTGTGAGTCACCAACTCATTTCTCGAAATGAGGATATGACTTTAAGGCTTATACTTTTATTGTCTCAAGGCATGTATCCTCTTATCGTTTCGTTCACTTGACTATAGCCTCTGTCATCCTGTCATATTTTAATTTACCGTTATAACTAATTTATCACATCTTACTCATAATTTTTTATTTACTTTCTTCTTATTCTCCTGCTAATATCTATGTCTATTACCTTATTCTAAAAACTTCAACAAAACAGCCTTCCACTTTTAGATCCCCTTGCACCATCTCATTGGACCTTGGGTCGACTAACATTATCTCTTTACTAGGGGTAGGATTCAGCCTAAGGTGAATATTCCTCCCTTATAGGATATCTTCTTAACTTCCTGAACGTTCTAGTATTCATATCGGAGTATACTATTCTAGAGTGACCATCTGGCTATCTCCCATTGAGAACTATTACCATGTCTTGCACTACCCTTCAAAAATGTTAAATAATGATAACAATTTATCCACAATTTTCGGTTACCCTAACCCTAGCTGGATCCTGATATCATATCCCTCTCTTAAATTATTCCAGTTAGCTCCCATAGGGTATAATTAAGACGTGTATGGCCAGTTGTACATTCCCCTGTTACCATTGTAGGGAATTCAATATGCTTGTATTTCTCTGCTTGAATCGTAAATACTGGCAATCTTAATTAACTGGGCACCCCGTACCTTCTTCATCTTGCTTCTTTTTCTTGTTGAAACTTGTATCTATCTTCTCAATCACTCATTTCTTTTCACCATAAGGGTGGATAGATACTCTTTTCCTTAAGGATCCTTATCATGAGGCTTACCCGTTTAGTACACACGTAATCTACTGAAAAACTTATATGTACTCATCATAGGCATCATGCCAAATTGAGTTCCTCTGACTCAACTCTTTCACAACCACATGCAATCCCTTACCAACCATCTTTCTAGATGTATGCATCGTCGTATTATAAATAAGATATAATTGATTAAATTGAGCTCTTACGATTGAGATCTACCACACGATCTAGAGTAAGACGAAAGAGTAACAGTCTTAAATGCCTTGTAGCCTCTTGCTCATAAGTGTGGTGCATAACACACCCATAAACTAGACTCTACTAGACACGGCTCATAGACAACCCATAGGACAGACCTGCTCTATTACCACGTTTGTCACGACCCAAACTGGAGGATCACGAGTAGCACACGGGCAATATTTGCCGAGCACCAACGTACATTTTATCTAATCTTCTTTATTATCTTTAAGGGATAACGGGATAAATATAAATAGTAGATATGGATCATGAACATACATCACATGCGATGACAAGATTTCTAAGAAACTACATAAAAGGTACGAGCTACAACGCTGCAATGAAAGACTATACAAAAAAAATCATCCGACAAGGCATGCCAAACTCTACATGAGTCGACACCTGTCTATGAGCCTCTAAAGGAGCATAAGTAATGCAACATAGCCGGAACAGGGCCCCGTCATACCCATAAGATCTATAACAAAATGCATACCAAGACCACGGTAAGTCCGGAGAAGGGATCTCGCCTATAACCGCTGAACAGGAAAGCCTACTGTGGTGGGGAGCTACGTCTACCTATCTATCCAGACCTGCAGCATGACATGCAACGTCCACAAATAAAAGGGACGTCAGTACGAATAAAGTAATGCAGTAAAGCATAAGTAAGAACAGTAATGTAAACGGGGATAAAGAATATACAACATGTAACATCTGAGTACCTCTAAGGGCTACTGACATGAAATGTGCGATACATACATATATATACATAAACCTTTAGAACATTCGCGTCTGTGGGCATCATCATCATCATATCGTACCTGGCCACGCGGAGCTCGATAAACCCAACTGATCAGTTGTTGCACAATAGGTGCCATACCTGGCCGACTATTGCGCGACTCGGTAGAGTAAAATAGCTACATATATATAATGCATGTAAGACGCATTGGAATCATATTCTGAACCTTTCAGAGTGACGTAAGGTCGATATTCTCCGTACACGGTATTAGGATTAACTCTTCTTCAAGAATCTAATAAGAATCACGAAGTACCAACAACATTCATAACATAAGAATAAGAGAAGAAACCTCAACATCAATTGTTCCATAAGAAGGGAAACAATGTAAGTATTGCTAGCTTCTAAGAGTAGAGTATCTTTGGAAGCTCGTTCACTGAATTATGTACAATAGGAGTCGTGCAAAACATGAAAAGGGATAGTCTCACATACCTTGTATATACTGTCCCAACCTCAAGCTACGCAAATGTCACAATTCCTCAATCTACAATAAGAGAAACGACATTATCGTTATCGTTTAAGCATCATAACTATTATGTATCGACCACAACCTATTTTACGATGAAACGGACAGCACCTCCCCTATTTATATGACTTCACACAAGTCAAAACAATCACCTAACAGCCCAAACAACATCAATAATAATCATATTGAGCCTCCAAAAACAGTCCACACATAACCTAATCACTTCACACATAAGACGACCACCGTAGTCGTGTCAAATGACCCGGAAATGTTACAACGAACGACCAGATAAAAACCCTACATCTATATGGTTTTTATACACACCCTTACTCCTCCAAAACTATACAAAACAGTAGTAAAACACGCAGCCCAACAGCAACACCAAATAGTCCGCTACAAGTCAAATAACTCGAACTCACAACTTCCGATCACCGTCTCGTGAGTTCTAACTATTAGGAAACACATTTATCAAACTTCCTTGATATTGAACCCTTAAATAAAGATATTATAAGTTTCTTAACTATGAAGTAACTTCCAAAACTCTAACTACAAAGAAAAAGAAGAGGCGGTATAATGACACTTACGTCGTAGGGATTGTTTTGATGTTATTGCTTCACGATTTCATGCTTGAGATGATATTCCTCTTTGAAACCCTAGTAGATAGCTTGAGGTTATTTTTATGGGTGTTCGCTGGTCGTTTGATGCCTAATGTTTATATATATCAAGTTTGGAAAAGTTAAAGAGGTGCTAGCTTGGCACCCTAGGATTGGTCCATCTTCCGACGCTTATATCTTTTTATCCTTGTGTCGTATGAATTAACGTTTAAGAGAGTTGGAAACTACATTCAAATACCTTCAATTTTGTATATAATATGTCCCAATAAGACCTCATATAATACATGAAATGTATTGCTCAAAAAGCTCTAGTGATCCACCTACTTGTCACTTATGATGTCTGCGCAGTCTCGCAAAATTGCAAATATTTCTCTACTCCTATGTTGTATCGATGAACGGTTTAATGCGTTTGAAACTAGACTCATAGATCTTCCATTTTGTAGGTAGATCATCCCCTAATTCCAAGTATATCGGGAGAAAGTATCAGTTACATTTGACCTAATTTTAAGCACATTATGAGTGTAACTTGTGAAGACCTTTGCCAACTTTTGTTCCACCACTTGCTTGACTTCAAAACGTAGAACACAACTATCATACGATAAAAATTAACTCATCGAATAACCTCCATATAATGTAATGAACCATAGTCTCACCCTAAAGTACATGTTATAACATTCTAAACTCGTCGACTTTCGACGAAACTTATTTTCTTCAATTGGTTTAGCTTCTAAGGTTTCCAACCCTCTTGGTACTCGTTATTCATTATCTTAAATATTTGTAACCTCCAATGTAACATGATTAACTTACTTTATATTCCATCAAATATAATCTTATTTCTGAGATTACATATATTGACTTACGATATACTCTCACGTACGAAAACATGGGGTGTAACATCATTCCCCCGTTTGGAACATTCATCCTCGAATGTTGACTAATGAACTTTTCCATATCTTAAGCAATAACTCTTACGAATAATTTAATATTGTCTTTTCCATCTAGGGAGTTGTTCAGTGAATAAATCCAAAGGCTAGAACATTCCTCCCTTTAGGCCTCTTTCTCACACCACAACTTGTGGTCGAACTCCTTTCAAGGTCGTAACTATTTCTACCTTCTTTCATGTAGCCTACACAATTCTAACCTTGAATGTTTGCCAAAGAGACTCTTATCTCCTTTTTTATTTCTTGTTAGCTTTTAACCTATCTTTAGGGTTCACTTGGTGAACATATATTGTACTATGACAAGCTTTCCCTCTGGGCATCTATAGGTGTACTAAAGTTCTTTGTTTGGTATTTTGTTGAACTTACGACTACTGCAATATCTTGTTTCATAGCCTAAGTTATCTATGCTTATGGCTTTGCCACTACTAGGTAGGGCATACTATACCATAACTCTTACTCCGAGTAATTATTATGGAGACTTGCCACACAATTCCAGGTTTTTCTCTCACCGCTTATCCTATANATCTGAAGTGATTTTTCTGATCCACTTAGGGACGATACTATACTCCAGTAACTGTATTTCATAGCATTCCAATGTGCTTCATCTTGTGGGGGTATTCTGATGCCGTGCAGTTCATGAAATACTTGTTCTCAAAATCATTACTCAATCAAAGGTCTAAACGTCATCCTCTTATCATTTATCACAATTACACCCTTACTTTACTATTATGGTAGCATTCTATCTCTTATAAATGCTCCTAGTTTTAAACTCCTTTGAGTTCACTCATGCTATACTGAGCTTTTTATAAATGTATGGAAACCATTAGCTCTCTTGTTGTGATGGGTTTAATCCCGAGGAATTACCTATTTTCTTCACCTTCTCACTCACATTTTTTTATCCTTACTCATGCCTAGATAAAACCTTGTTGCTCTACCATAATTTAGATTGCGACCTACACAAATCTACTTATACTACTCGTAACCTTCTTTTCATCATGTTAGCACCATAGATTTCCTTTCACGCCTTCTCAGTTGTCTTAAATGTAGACAATTACTTTTCCCAGTCGTTCTACCACTTGCTGCATGGATACTTGGCCTATCATAGTGCTCATCAATACGGGGGTTCCCTGTAACTCATATGATCTCAATTATCAACTATTGATTGACTTTTTTTTCCCGTTCATTAGCTACGATAGATTCCACTTTCTTATGGAGTGCATAAAACATTATAGTGAGACTACTGTTACAAGACCATTTTTTCTTTAGGTCACCATGCTTATGTTGAAGCCTGCTTCCTTATTTCCACAGCTAGTCTTTCGTTGTAGTACTTAAGGAAGAACTTCTAGGGTGGATAGATATTCTTTTCCTTAAGGATCCTTATCTTGAGGCTTACCCGTTTAGTACACACGCAATCTACTGAAAAACTTACATGTACTAATCATAGGCATCATGCAAAATCGAGTTCCTCTGACTCAACTCTTTCACAACCACATGCAATCCCTTACCAACCGTCTTTCTATATGTATGCATCGTCGTATTATAAATAAGGTATAATTGAGGAAATTGAGCACTTACGATTGAGATCTACCACACGATCTAGAGTAAGAAGAAAGAGTAACAGTCTTAAATGCCTTGTAGCCTCTTGCTCATAAGTGTGGTGCACAACACACCCATAAACAAGACTCTACTAGACACGGCTCATAGACGACCCCTAGGATAGACCTGCACTAATTCCACGTTTGTCACGACCAAATTGGAGGATCAGGAGTAGCCCCCGGGCAATATTTTCCGAGCACCAACGTACATTTTATCTAATCTTCTTTATTATCTTTAAGGGATAAAGGGATCAATATAATTGGTAGATATGGATCATGAACATACATCACATGGGATGAAAAGATTGCTAAGAAACTACATAAAAGGTACGAGCTACAATGGTGCCATGAAAGACTATACAACAAAAATCATCCGACAAGGCATGCCAAACTATACATGAGTCGACACCTTTCTATGAGCCTATAAAGGAGCATAATTAATGCAACATAGCCGGAACAGGGCCCCGTCATACCCATAAGATCTATAACAAAATGCATACCAAGACCACGGTATGTCCGGAGAAGGGATCTCGCCTATAACCGCTGAACAGGAAAGCCTACTGTGGTGGGGAGCTACGTCTACCTGTCTATCCGGACCTGCAGCACGACATGCAGCGTCCACAAATAAAAGGGACGTCAGTATGAATAAAGTACTGAGTATGTGAGGCAGGAAAGCATAAGTAAGAACAATAATGTAAACGGGGATAAAGAATATACAACATGTAACATTTGAGTACCCCTGAGGACTACTGACATGAAATGTGTGATACCTACATATATATACATAAACCTTTAAAACATCCGCCTTTGTGGGCATCGTCATCATCATATCGTACCCGGCCACGTGGAGCTCAGTAAACCCAACTTATCGGTGGTTGCACAATAGGTGCCATACCCAGCCGACTATAGCGCGTCACGATAGAGTAAAATAGCTACATATATATATAATGCATGTAGGACTCATTGGAATCATATTTTGAACCTTTCGGAGTGACGTAAGGTCGATATTCTCCGTACACGGTATTAGGATTAACTCTTCATCAAGAATCTTATAAGAATCAGGAAGTACCAACAACATTCATAATATAAGAATAAGAGAAGAAACCTCAACATCAATTACTCTATAAGAAGGGAAACAATGTAAGTACTGCTAGCTTCTAAGAGTAGAGTATCTTTGGAAGCTCGTTCATTTAATTATGTACAATCGGAGTCGTGCAAAATAAGGAAAGGGATAGCCTCACATACCTTGTATATACTGTCCAACCTCAAGCTACGGAAATGTCACAACTCTTTAATCTACAATAAGAGAAACGACACTATCATTATCGTTTAAGCGTCATAACTATTATGTATCGACCACAACCTATTTTACGATGAAACGGACAGCACCTCCCCTATTTATATGACTTCACACAATTCAAAATAATCACCTAACAGCACAAAAAACATCAATAATAATCATATTGAGCCTCCCAAAACAGTCCACACACAACCTATACACTTCACACATAAGACGACCACCGTAGTCGTGTCAAACGACCCGGAAATGTTACAAAGAATGACCAGCTCACAAATCTACATATATATGGTGTTTATCCACAACATTCCTTCTCCAAAACTCCACAAAACAGTAGTAAAACACGCATCCCAACAGCAACACAAAACAGTCCGCTACAAGTCAAATAACTCGAACTCACAACTTCCGATCACCGTCTCGTGAGTTCTAACTATTAGGAAACACATTTATCAAAATTCCTTGATATTTAAACCCTTAAATACAGATATTATACGTTTATTAACTATGATGTAACTTCCAAAACTCTAACTACAAAGAAAAAGAAGAGGCGGTATAATGACACTTGCGTCGTATGGATCGTTTTGATTTTATTGCTTCTCGATTTCATGTCCGGGATGATATTCTTCTTTGAAACCCTAGTAGATAGCTTGGGTTTGTGTTTATGGGTGTTCTCTGGTCGTTTTATGTTTAATAATGAATAGAAAGCTGACCTAATGTTTATATATATCAAGTTTGGAAAAGTCAAAGAGGTGCTAGCTTGGCACCCTAGGATTGGTCCATCTTCCGACACTTATATCTTTTTATCCTGATGTCGTATGAATAACGGTTAAGAGAGTTGGAAACTACATTCCAAGACCTTCAATTTGGTATATAATATGTCCCAATAAGACCTCATATAATGCATGAAATGTATTTCCCAAAAAACTCTAGTGATCCACCTACTTGTCACTTATGATGTTTGCGCGGTCTCGCGAAATAGCAAATATCTCTCTACTCCTATGTTGTATCGATGAACGGTTTAATGAGTTGGAAACTAGACTCATAGATCTTACGTTTGGTAGGTAGATAATCCCCTAATTAAGAGTATATCGGGAGAAAATCTCAGTTACATTTGACCTAATGTTAAGCACATTATGAGTGTAACTTGTGAAGACCTTTGCCAACTTTTGTTCCACCACTTGCTTGACTTCAAAACGTAGAACACAAATATCATACGATAAAATTTTACTTATCGCATAACCTCCTTATAATATAATGAACCATAGTCTCACCCTAAAGTACATGTTATAACATTCCAAACTCGTCGACTTTCGACGAAACTTATTTTCTTCAATTGGTTTAGCTTATAAACTTTCCAACCATCTTAGTACTCGTTATTCATGATCTTAAATATTTGTAACCTCCAATGTAACATGATTAACTTACTTTATATTTCATCGAATATAATCTTATTTGTGAGCTTACATCAATTGACTTACGATGTACTCTCACGTACGAAAACATGGGGTGTAACATCTCAATACAGTATACATAAGTTCAAAACCAGTTTCCACAAAATCCTTTGAAACAAGTATAATTTTTCCAACATTTCTCAGTAAAACTCTCACTAATATCAGTTTGAAAAATGAAGTGAATCATAGTCAAAAACTCGGTAAATATCATCATAAAACTGTCCCTCGGGCCATAATAATCACTCATAACAATTTCCCTCAGCACCTCACCATCACTCGGTATCAGCCCCGTGGAAAACCTCACTGTCACTCATGCCCCCCAATCACTCACAACTCGACACTCGCACTCAGTTGGTACCTGCGCTCACTGGGGGTGTGTACAGACTCCGGAGGGGCTCCTACAGCCCAAGCACTATAAACAAGCCACATCATGGTATAAATCACTCTCAAACACTCGGCCTCTCTCTCATATCAAAACATCCTCACAACATTGGCCCTCGACCTCACCTAGTCAGACACTCTAAGCATGCCACTCGGGCAATGAAAAAAATGGGGTTCTCCACCCAAAATAGTATTTCATTTCAAGAAATAGTAATATGATAAAATAAGAGTGTTAACTGGAAAAGTGGGTTATGGTCGTGGAGGGTTTTAATATAAACTGATCAGTCATTCCTTCATCGTGAACGCGGCCTCCTCCCTGCGTTCGCGAAGCACATCTTCTCCAGGCCCCCAGATTAGCCTACGCTTACGCACAAAATGGTTCGCGATCGCGATGCCTGCCTGGCTAACCCTCTGCTAATGTGGTTGACCCCTCGCAATCGCACAAGTCAAAACTCCCTAGGGTCCAATCGCTCTGACCTCTTCGCGAACGCGTGCCTTTCACTGCGAACGTGGTGCTTCTCACCCTACACCTACGTGTTCGCATCTGCCCCTTCACGAACGCAAAGAAAAAATTAGTCACCTCCCCAGATAACCTTCCGCGAATGCGATGACCCATATTTCTGCAACATCACACCAGCAAAAACAACACACTTTACAAGTTCAAAATTGCCTGTTAGCCATTCGAAACCAATCCCAAGCCCCTCAGGACCCTAACAAACTTTACCAACACATCATAAATGATCGTTCAAACTTAGGCGAGCCTTAGAAACAAAAAAACAACATCAAAATACAAAAATCACCTCGAATTCAAGCCTAAGAACTTTGAAATTTCTAAAATCCACCAACGATGTCGAAACTATCCAAAACACATCCGGTTGACCTGGAATTCTGCAGACATTTCCAAAATGACATTACAAATCTGTTCCAACTTCCGGAATTCCATTTCGACCCCGTCACCCTATTTTCCATTGTTGACCAGAAATCACCAAAAACTAACTTTCGCCAATTCAAGCGTAATTCTACACCGGACATCACAAAAATATTCTAAACTCACTCCTATGTCCCAAATCACCAAAAAACGCTATCAGAACCGTAAAGTCTGCATTCCGAGGTCGTTTACCAATAAGTCAACTCTCACTTGACTTTTCCAACTATAAAGTTATTTAAGAGACTAAATGTCTAGATTCTCACTACAACCATTCCGATTCCGAGCCTACCAACTGTAACACATCAGAAGCAGCATATACAACCTATGACAAGGCAATAACAGTAAATTTAATGCAGGTTCTACATAACAACCGACCGGGTCGTTACAGGGATCTTGGTTCGCACCTGCGGAGAGGATCCCGCACCTGCGGCTCTGCTCCTGCGGATTATGATCGGCACCTGCGAGAAATGGTGGCCTCACCTGGGGACGCACCTATGAGACAAGGACCGCAGGGGTGGTCTCGCACCTGCGACTGGGCAACCGCAGATGCGGTCACACCGGCCCTGGTGCACCAGCAACTATTGCTGCTGGTTTTTTGGCCTCGTTTGATACCCGAATGGCATCTAGGCCCACCCGAGACCCCCTCTAAATATACCAACAAGTCCCATATCATAATACGGACTTTATCGAGCCTTAGGAACACTCAAAAGAACGCTAAAACTCGAAATCACACCTCAAATTCCCTAGAATCAAACATAAGAACTTTAAGTTCTTAAATTCTCTAAGAATGCGCCGAACCGACCTATACTACTCGGAATGACACCAAATTTTGCAGGAAAGTCCTAAATGACATAACAGAACTATTCCTAGTCTCCCAATTATGTTCAGACCTCGATAACATAAAAACACATTCCAAACCTCAATTTGAACTTAAGGAAACTCTTATTTCGCTATTTGGCGTTGAAACGCTCCCCGGTCATCCAAAACCCATTCCGGACACATGAACAAGTCCGAAATAATCATACGAAGCTATCGTAACCGTTAAAACTCAATTCTGAGGTCCTTTACTCAAAACGTTGAGTGAAGTCAAACTAGGCCTTAAAGGCCAACCTTAAGGAACTAAGTGTTCCTATACTACTCTAAACTCTTCTGAATCCCGAACCACCCTTCCTCACAGGTCATAAATCATAAAAGCCACTACGGGAAGTTTCATTTAGGGGAACGAGATACTATAACGCAAATCGACCGGTCGGGTCATTATTTGCATTTTTAACTATATCTAATATTCTACCTTTAACCTAAACATTCATTTACATTTACGAATATATTTTTGAAACATTCGTTTATATTTACGAATATTTTTGAAGGTTTCTGAATTAGGTTATGTGTTTCTGTCTTTGGCTCTTTGATTTTTCTCATGATGCTTGACTTGTTTTGGGAATATGGATCATCAGGCTTGAGCTTTGACTTTTTGATAGTCTTCTTTGCTTCTTCTTTGCCTTCCATACTGTATAGTCCCCCAAGTGTTTGATCTTTGAAGAATAAAATCTCGACAACTTGACTATTCCTTCATTGTGGTCTTTTTCCTGAAAAGGAAAAACATTCAGGAACTCGAAGGTCTATAGTTTAGATGATGACTGCTTAACCCTTAAAAACGTCCATCAGAAAGTTTTAACCCTAGACCGGGAATTCAGTTACTTCTTCGTGTCTATGCAGGTCTAATATCATAATCTGGTGATGAATTAGCTTTTTGCCTATCATCTAAAATAGTTAGTATAATTTTATTTGTACAAAAGTAAAATCGAACGTAATGATACCTGACCGGGGGTATTCCTTTTACTTAGAAGTAATACTTCTTCAAATGAACAACATTCCAACTGGTTGGTAAGATTCTGACGTCCATAGTTTCCAGCTCATAAGCGCCTTTTCCGGCAATTCCACGGACTTTGTAAGGTCCTTCCCAATTTGGATTTCATTTTCCCGCACCAGCTTCCTTCGTCGATTGGAAGACTTTTTTAAGAACGAAGTCCCCAATTTTGAAATATCTGAGGAGATCTTTTCGGTTGTAATAGCGCTCTATAATTTGTTTTTGGGATGCCATACGTATTACTGCAACTTCTCTCCTTTGCTCGAGCAAATCCAGATTTGTCCTTAACTCGTCGTTGTTTGTTTCTTCCGTTGCTGTTGTGAACCTCGTGCTTGGTTCGCGGATTTCCACCGGTATTAAAGCTTCTTAACCATATATAAGTGCGAATGGAGTTTCTCCCGTGGCTCTTTTTGCAGTAGTTCTGTATGCCCATAAAACTGCAGGTAGTTCGTCAGTCCAGTTTCCCTTGGCTTTTTCCAACCGTTTCTTTAAGTTGTTGAAAATGATTTTGTTTGTTGACTCGACTTGCCCATTAGCCACGGGGTGATATGGCGACGAAGTGATTCGTTTGATTTGCCAACTTTCAAAGAATTCTGTGATTTATGAGCCTAAATTGCGAGCCATTGTCACATACGATCTCCTTTGGTATTCCAAAGCGACATATTATATGTCGCCATATGAAGATTTTCACTTTTTTTTCTCACACCTATTTAAAAGTGTCTACCTCTACCCCTTTTGTGAAATAATCCGTTAATACGAGTAAGAATCGCACTTTTCCTTTAGCTGGGGGAAGAGATCCCACTATGTCCATGCCCTATTTCATTAATGGCCATGCTGAAACCACTGGGTGGAGTAATTCTGCTGGCTGGTGCATATTGTTAGAATATCGTTGACATTTGTCGCATTTGGCTATGAAGTTCTCAGCATCTTCCTCCATTTTAGGCCAATAATACCCTGCTCTGATTAGGGTTTTGACTAAGGATGTTGCTCCTGCGGGGTTTCTGCAGTGTCCTTCGTGCACTTCCTTCATCACGCACTCCATTTGATTGGGTCCAACACACTTTCCTAGGGGACCTCCAAACATATTACGGTATAATGTTTCTCGAACTAGGCAATACCGTGCAGCTTTCCGGCGAAGTGCTTGAGTAGCTTTTTTATCTTCAGGCACGGTACCGTTCTGCAAAAAATTTACAATTTCATTTCTACAATCCCAGGTTAAATTGTAAAATGTTACCTCATTTTTGTCGTGGTCGATTGCTGAATGAAATAGGTGTATGAAGATTGCATTGTCTTTATTTGTTACGTCGGTAACTGCTGCGAGGTTAGCCAATTCATCCGTTTCTGCATTTCCCTCTATGGGTATTTGCATAACTTTCCATGACTGGAATTGCTTTGCTAGGTCTCGTGCCTTTTCCAGATATTGTTGCATCAGAGCCTCTCTAGTGGTATAAGTCCCCTGAATCTAGTTTACCACAAGTTGAGGGTCACTTTTGATCACAATCTGCTCAACTGAGAGTTCTCGTGCTAGTTCAATCCCTTCAATGACAGCTTTGTACTCTGCTTCATAGTTAGTTATGGGATAACATTTAATGGCTTGTTGTATCTTTTCACCAGTAGGTGTATTAAAATAATTTCCAAGCCGAATCCTTTTACATTAGAAGAGTCGTCAGTAAATAGGGTCCATATTCCTGGATTAGCCCCGTTGAATATTTGTAATTCTTTTTCCACTTCAAGGATTATGCTAGTATTAAAAGCAGTGACAAAATCAGCTAGAATTTGAGACTTTGTTGCAGTCCTAGGCTGATATATTATGTCATGTTCGCTTAATTCTATTACCCACTTAGCTAATCTTCCTGATAACTCTTATTTATGCAAAATATTTCTCAGTGGATGAGGTCACAACAGTAATTGGGTGACATTGAAAATATGGTCTTAACTTTCTAGCTTCCATAATTAGAGCTAAGGCTAATTTTTCTAGATAAGGATATCTAGTTTCAGCATCTAATAAATACTTTCTTGCATAATAAATTAGAGATTATTTACCTTTGTCTTCTCTTACGAGTATTGCGCTTACGACAATTTCTGCAACGACAAGATAAACATCCATCATTTCCCCCTCTTCTAGTTTAGATAGCAGCGGGGGTTTTGATAGATAGGCCTTCAGATATTTGAGAGCATGTTGGCATTCTCCAGTTCATTCGAACTAATTTTGCTTTTTTTAAACAAAATTTAATTTAAAATTCTTCTCCGAAGACCTGGAGATAAATCTTCCTAAGGCTGCAATTCTTCCTGTTAGTCTTTGAATTTCGTTTTTGCTCGTAAGTATATCAGGTATTTCATCAATAGCTTTAATTTGAGAAGGGTTTACTTATATACCCCTATTTGATACTAGGACACCCAAAAACTTACCTGATTCAACGCCAAAGGCGCATTTTTCTGGATTTAGTTTCATGTTAAACCTGCATAGGATTTCGAAGGTGATTGAAAGATGCCGGAAATGATCTTCCGCCTATGTTGATTTTACCAGCATGTCATCAATGTATGCTTCCATTGTTTTCCCCAGATGTTCTTGGAACATCTTTTCACTAGCCTTTTATACATGGCTCCCGCACTTTTCAGGCCAAAAGGCATAACTTTGTAACAATAAGTCCCTTTGTTTGTGATAAAGGAAGTTTTTTCCTCGTTTGAGGGATCCATTTTTGCCTGGTTATAGCCAAAATACACATCTAGAAAGCTCAAAAATTCATGACCTGCAGTGGCATCAATCATTTGATCTATGTGTGGTAATGGAAATGAGTCTTTAGGGCATGCTTTATTCACATCTATGTAATCTACGCATACTCTCCCTTTACCATTCATTTTGGGTACCACTACGGTATTAGCTAACCAATTAGGATACTTTACCTCGCGTATTGAACCAATTTTCAAGAGTTTTTGTACCTCTTCCTCGATCACTTGGTTCTTGAATGGTCCTTGTTTCCTTTTCTTTTGCTTGATGGGCACGAAGGATGGATCTTCATTTAATTTATGAGTCATCACTTTTTGAGGTATACCTGTCATATCTGAATGGGACCAATCGAAACAATCTGAGTTAGATTTTAAATATTCAATTAACTTACCTCTTCTCGCGGGACTCAGCCTCGTGCCTAAATGAACTTTCTGCTTAGGCTTCTGCTCGAATAATTGGATAGCTTCGAGCTCCTCAGTAGTTGTTTTAATATGCTCGTCTTCTTCTAGTACCTGAATGACATCGGGTCTGGAATCCATTTCTGTATGTTTTGAAGTTGCCTATATGGTGATTTGGTTCACCTTCTTGTGGCTTCCTTCTTCCGTACCTATTTGGGTACCAATTTCTTTCGTACCTGTTTGGGCGATTTCCTCGTCTTTTGACTCTTCCGCTACCTCTTTTTTGTTAGAGTGTACTATTGAATTTATATTCCTTGAGGTCTGTTGATCTCCTTGAATCTGTTGAATTCCCCATTTGGAATGGAATTTTATTACCTGATGTAAAGTAGATGGTATTGTTTCCATGTCATGGATCCATGGTCTTCCCATGATTACGTTGTAAGCCATATCGGATCAATGACTTCAAATTTTGTATTTTTTATTACTCCTTTTGCATAGGTACTAAGCTCAATTTCTCCTTTTGTTATGACCGTAGAGTTGTCAAACCCAGATAAGGCTCGTGCTTTTGGGATTACTTGATTCTCTTTTAGCATTTCTTCCACAACTCTAACCAAAGTGATGTTGACTGAGCTACTTGGATCAATCAACACCCTTTTTACATTAGTGTCATGTATAAGTAGGGATATTACTAGTGCGTCGTTATGAGGAAGCAGCAATCCGTTGGCGTCTGCATTATCGAATGATATATTGTCTGCTTCCACGTCTTCACGAATCCGCTTTCCGTGTGTAATTGTGAATTTTTTTTTCTTTCGCAGACTACTTCGTTCACCTCCTCTCCTCCGTGTATCACATTCAATGTTCTCTTTGGAGATGGTGGTTTTGGGGGCTCTTGCATGTTCTTCATATACGCTTCTTTACCTTTTTCACTAAATAGTTCTGTTAGATAGCACTATTTTAATAATTGTTCTACCTCACCTTGCAACAACTTACTATCTGATGTTCTGTGTGCATAATCGTTATGGAATTCGCACCAGAAGTCTGCATTCCTTCTATTTGGATTCGATCTCATTCTTTGGGACATCGAAATTTATCGCCCATGTTTCTCAGTACTATAATTAATTCAGAAGTACTTACGTTGAAGTTGTAGTCTCCGACTCTTGCAATACTTCTATTATGTTTCTCCCGACCCTTTCTTGATCTTGAGGAGGATGAGTTCGTATCTCTATTTGACGATCTATATTCCGACTGTGTGTTTTCGAACCTGGAACTAATTTCTCATCCCGAAGGTCCCATATATAGATCGTACCTGTTCTCCTTTCTGGTTCAGAGCATCTAGAACAAGATCGATCTTCAGCTTTTTATTTAGCAATGGTGTCTTCTTCTATTTGTAGCTTGGCGTTGAACATGTTATAGACATCGTTCCATGTCGTGGCTGGGAATTCTCTCAAGCTTTCCTTGAGTCTTCTTGTGGCTTGTGAGCTTCTGTCATTTAAATTACTTGCAAACGCCATTGCTGCCCAATTGTCAGGTACCCTTAGTAGCAGCATTCTCTCTCGTTGGAACCTGAAATGTTAGTGCTCCTTTGGTGAGTGACTCTCCAAACTTCTTGACCAGTACTGACTCTATTTCTTGTTTAGTTAGGTCGTTGCCTTTTATTCCTGTAGTAAAAGAAGTTACATGATCACATAGATCGGTTGTCCTATCGTACTTGGGAATATCAGGCATTTTGAATTTCTTGGGAATAGGCAAGGGTGTTGTGCTTGGCTTCCAAGGTTGTTGAGAATATCTATCAACGTCAATGGCTTTGATGACAGGTGGTACTCCAGGAATTTGCTCGATTCGATCATTTTGTTCCTTCACATGTTTTTGCAAAGTTAGTAATAAAGATTGTAATTCTGGATTATTGCACATAACTGGTCTTAATTCGAGGGACTCAGTTGGAGTGCCTATACTTCCTGAATTTGCTAATCCGGATTGTGTATTTTCCACAGTTGCGGTGTTGTTAGGGGGAGGTGTAGGTGTTGCAGCTGGTAGTCCCCTCACAGAAGCTTGCAAGGCTTGAGTCACATATTCACTAACCATTGTTTTTACAGGATCTTGTTCTCCTGTTTGTTCATTTCCATTGTGATTATTATTTTGAGTTGTAGATCTCTCTTGGGAATGTTCCCTTGAGCCTCGGGGGGATCCTGAAGGTGATGGAACTGGAGTTCCAACCCTTTGTTGGTTGTCGTCGTTGGCGTTCAACATAATTCACAGAATGTTGTTCGAGAAAAAATAGAGATTATCAGATTCCCGGTAACGGAACCAATTTGTTTAACGAAAGAATTAGATTCTCTTCCAAAGCTATTTTAAGAAGAACACGAGTTTCTAATAACCAAAAGAATATGGAAATAATTGTATATAGATCGTAATAGAAAGAAATAGAGATGCGTAAAAAGAAAGTATATTTCAATAGTGGTTCGAAAGTGTCTTTACAAGTTATATTTTACTCCCTTTTATAGGAAATTTCTTAATATAAGGTCTACTCTTTTAATCGATTGAGCATTAATGACTAATAATGGCATTAATGTAACTTTACAATGATTAATCATAACCGTTGCATGAAGATTATGTAATGTTTGGCTCATTAATTGAAGATCCCTGAATCTTCCCTTTATTCTGCCTTGATTCATCCTGATCATGCCTCATCATCTTCATGTTTTCATTGCTCCACATAGATTGCTGAGTCATCATAATTATTACACGAGTGAAGCTCATTTTTACCAATACAATAGCACCTAACAATTCACTTGCTAGGCAAGCCAACGTTAGAGAATCATTAAGCCAATTCTTAAATATTTCAGTAAATAACAGCAAATAAGCTATAACGAGTTAAAATGAGTGCGGAAATTTATAACAAGATCAATATATATACTACTACCCGGATCTGGAGTCACAATTCACAAACTTCTAAGATTTTACTACAAGTAAATGACTGAAAGAAAAGAAATAGTAAAGTGCAATGTCTAGAAGGGGACTCCAGGGTCAGCGGACGCCGGCAGATCTACCTTGGATCTCCTATCGGATGAATCCAGCAGCTAACCTCATGATCATCTCAGACCAGCACCAAAATATGCACAAGAGTGCACAGTGCAGTATCAGTACAACTCACCCATGTACTGGTAAGTGGCGAGCCTAACCTCGATGAAGTAGTGACGAGGCTACGACGGGTCACTCACACTACAGCATGTACACAGTATATATGAGAAAAGCAAAAAAGAAAGACAGAATAGAATAAAGCATTAATTTGCAAAGTCAACAACGTTCAGAAATTACCAATCCTTAAGTGCAGCAGAGAATACCGTAAAACTAACATAACTCAGGGAAACATAAACACATAGGTTGTTGCGGCGCGCAACTCCATCCCACCGTACATCTCATAATAGCACAAACAACAGTGAATATAAGTAAAAGTGTTGTGGGTTGCAACCCGTTTCCACCGTAAAATATCAATTCACTCTTATTACACCTCAATATATCACCCTTATTCCACTTGTTGCAGCGTGTAACCCGATCCCTCCATATCAATATTAATTACTCAGTATGTACAGAAATTTCACAATTCAAATCACAGAAAACCTTTGTTTAACTAAAGAATTAGATTCTCTGCCAAAGCTATTTTAAGAAGCACACGGGTTTCTGATAACCAAAGAATAAACTAATAATTGCAAGGAAATTTGTAATTGGAAAGCAATAAGATGCACGAAAAGTAATTGTCTTGCAGTAGTAGTTCGAATGTGTCCTTACAAGCTATATTTTATTCCCTTATATAGGGAATTTCTTAATATAACGTCTATCCTTTTCAGTAATTGACCATTAATGACTAATAATGTCATTAATGTAACGTTACAATGATTAACTGTAACTGTTGCGTGAAGGTTGTGTTACGTTTGGCTTATTAATTGAAGATCTCAGAATCAGCCCTTTATTCTGCCTGGATTCATCTTGATCGTATCTCTTCCTTTTCTCAATCAGGTTGAGATTCCCGTAGTTGATTACCCCGTAGGTATGTTTTTTTGTGCCTCTATACCTCGTATCTCTTTATAGAGTCATGTTCAGTTGTACGCTTTCATTGTTCCACATAGATTTCTGAGTCACCACAATTATTACACGTGTGAAATTTCTTTTGTACCAATACAGATAGGCCGCGCACTTACCATTTATTTATCGATTAATACTTGGTAAGTGGATACACATTTATGGAGGGAATATTTTGCCGCCGCTTCACTCATAACATTGCACCCATCTCTGAACGTAGGCGTCGGTTGTCACTTCCATTTAATGTATGTTCCACGTGGCATTCTCGGATTGGTTCTGTAATTTGTTCAGCGCCTTTTAGAGCTTTTTGCAGATGCATCAGTCACGAAGTGACAACTTCAATTATGACTTTAACATCACTTGTTTTTTCATTTTTTTACGGTTGCCTTCGAGTATAAATACCCATTTTCCTTTCTTTACTTTCACGAAAAACTTCCAACATTCATTCCATGTTTGCAAAAGTTCTTATCTTTGTAAATATTCTTTCTTCAAACCAGTCTAAGAAAGTCATTAACGTAGACGATATGACTCCTACTTCTGCTCCGACATGGAGTAAGAGGGGAGGCAGGCTTAAGAGAGTAGGCTCTACTCCATCCAGGGTTCATCTTCTTCTCAAGTTACTCCCCCATCTTATTCTAGGTCTACCATTTTATCTTCTCCAAGGGCTAGAGCTTCGATATCTTATTCAAAAGGTAAAGAACACAATGAACCTCTGCGTGAGCCGAGGGTCGATGAAATAGTACCTGCGGAATTTTCCTTTGCTAGGGATAGTAAGGCTTTAAAGGATCAGCTTTCTTCAATGTCTTCTCATGACGAAGTTGACAAGTACCCTACCCAAATAACTGAGGGTCTAGTGCCTCTTGTACGCAGGGACTGTTACTGGAAGCGTGATTTTCCTGTTTTCATTCCTAATAGAAATCAAAGAACCTCTTACAAGGCCGGGTATTCTTTTGTTTATACCTATCCTTTCACATTAGGATTCAAGCCTCCTATCGACCCTGTTATCATTGAGTTTTATCGATTCTTCAAAATTTGTCTGGGATAAGTCGGTCCTCTCGTGTGGCGAGTTGTTGCATGCCTTGGATATTTGGCTAATTTAGCTTCGGTCCCCTTTACCTTTTATCATCTCATTCACCTCTATTATCCAATACTGTTCTGCCAGGGAGTTTTTACTCTCGCGGCTAGGAGTAAAAGGGTATTAGTGATTCCTGATGATGATAAAGACCGAGGGTGATTCCTCCGATATGTTGCTGTTACTACTGCTGGTTTAGTAGGCGAAGAAAATATCTCCTTACCAGAGAAGTGGAATCTTGCACGTGAGTACAGTTTTGCTCACATTCTTTCCTTTTGTTTTTAGATACTTTATTAGCACCGTAACTGTTTTTTTTCTTTGCAGAAATCATGGGAACCGTCGAGAATGTCTCCGATTTTAGAGATTGGGTAGAAAAACTCTTGTTAACCGCTCCATTAGAATAACGTTCGTGGAAGTACCTCTTTGGGAAGTTTGGTTGGAAAGTTAAGACTTACGGTAAGCGAAGTTTCGTGTTTTTACTTCTTCCCTCTTTTAAGATTTATTTGACCCATTTCATTTGTTAGGGTTTCCTGCTCATGGAGTTTCTCCTGCAGCTGTGTCTGTTCCAAAGTTTTCCCTGGTGAAGGCCCGGGAGATCATTTTTGGTTCCTCTTCCTCAAAGAGTAAAGCAAGTGGTTCAAGGACCTTGGAGGAAGAGGAGGGTTCTCTAAACCATAGGTCACGCAGGAGGAAGGTGGTCTCTAATGACGAGTCTGCACCTGTCATTGACCCTCCTGTGCCTGAATTTGAACTATCTGCCCCCGAGGATGCAACTCCCTCTCACGCTTGTGAATCAGTTGATCTCTTATTCCGTGAAGGTTTTGGTTCTATTGCTGATGAAGCTCCCCTTACTGTTTTTTCTCCTCCTACTCTTGAAGAACTTCCCTCAATTAGTCCTGTTGTAGTTTCCGCTCCCATGGCTATTCCCGCTCTTGTCGTTGCTTCTACTCCCGTAACTTTTTCTGCCTCTCAGACTTCTCTGCCCGTGAATCCTTCATCTATCCCCGCTTACGTGCCTTCTGTTGTAGAAGTAGGGTCTTCTAGTAGGGGGTAGATGAGGCAGGTGATGATAGAGGTTCCAGCAGCGGGTAGCCTCTTCAAACAATTGGGCCAAGCTGACGTATGGTTGAAACCTTTGATAGGCTCGACTGAGAGAACTAAGCTGGACAACCATGGTTCCCTTACTTGGGTGAATGAAATTGTACACTCCTCATTAAAGGTAAAATTCGTTTTCCTTTGCTTGTGTTCGTATATGTTTCTTTCCGTATATAATTTGTCTCCTTTTGTAGATCAATATTATAGGCACAAAGTTAATGAAGAGAGTTTCCTAAGCAGAGCAGGCAGCAAGGGATATTCGTATCAAGGCGATAAATTGGAAGGATCAATATGAAAGCTTATAACTCGACATGGAGGCAGTGGAAGAAGAGTAGTGTACCTTGGAGCAGCAAGCGAGGGTTATGACAGCAAAATTGGCCATTGAGAAGGCATCTTCTAACCAGGCAGGCAAGGATAAACGTGACTTAGAATCTTCATTTGCAGAGCAACTGTCTCGTGCCTCTGAAGAGATCAGTAGCCTGAAGGCCTTATTGGACTAGAAGGAGGAGTATTCTGGTGAACTTGTTCAATCGCTCACCCAAACCCAGGAAGATCTCCGTAACTCTTTGGAGAAGGTGCAGTTCCTGGAAAGGTCCTTCGCTTCTTTACATGCCTCTCATGATGCTGTCGTGTCTGAGAGGGATGAATTAAGAGCTTAAATTGAGTTGTGGGAGAAAGATTATAAAGCTCTTGAAGACAAAGCAGCCGTCGATGTTAGCTGGGCTTATATGAACTCTCATTTCGACACATTGATGGAAATGATCCAAGAGGGTTTAGAATTGGAAGCCTAAATTGCAAAAACCAATGAGACCATTGAGAAGTCTCAATAAAGTCAAAGACTCTCTTCACCTGAAGGTGAGGTTCCTGGTGCTCATGCCTATGTAACGACCCGACCGGTCAATTTGTGTATTAGGATCCCGTTCCCTTAAATGAAACCTTCCATAGTGGCTATTCGTTCCTTATGACACGCGGGGATGGGTGGTTCAGGATTCGGGAATGGTTTGAGTGCTTTAGGAACACTTGGTTCCTTAAGGTTGGCCTATTTGGCCAAGTTTGACTTCGGTCAACATTTTGAGCTAACGACCTCGGAATCGAGTTTTGACAGCTCCAGTAGCTTCGTATGACTATTTCGTACTTGGGTGTATGTTCGGAACGGGTTTTCGATGACCCTGGAGCATTTCAGCGCCCGAAATGGAAATCAGGATTTCCTTAAGTTTGAAATTTGGTTTGGAACATGATTTTATGCTATCGAGGTCCGAACGAAATTCCGGGACCGGGAATAGCTCTGATATTTTATTCATGACTTGTCTGCAAAATTTGATGTCATTCCGAGTTGTAAAGGTTTGTTCGGCGCGTCGTTATAGAATTCAAGAAAAACTAAGTTCTTAACTTATAAATTCAGGGGGTTTGGAGGGTGATTTTGAGTTTTAGCATTGTTTTGAGTGTTCCGTGGGCTCGAGCAAGTCCGTATAATGATTTGGGACTTTTTGGTATATTTGGCTGGGGGCTCGGATGGACCCAGGTGCCTCCCGGACCCCGCACGAGGCCAAAACCCAGCTAAAAACACTGCTGGTGCAGCTGTAGCTGGTGTGACCGCAGGTGGGGTTTCCCAGCCGCAGGTGCAGGACAGCTCCTGCGGTCCCAGCCTCGCAGGTGCACAACTTTCGCAGGTGCAGACAATTTTTCCACAGGAGCGGGACCGCAGGTGCGGCCCCCAACTCCGCTGGTGCGAACCCAGCTCCCCCGGCTATTTTCCGCAGGTGCGGAAACCCCAGTAGGCAGCCTGTATTTAAATGTCAAAACACGGATTTCCTTCATCTTTTTCTCACTCAACCTCAATTAAAGAGCTCTCAAGCTTAGGGAAAACCTGCCCACCACCAAATCCACCAAAGGTGAGTAATTTCACTCCGTTTGTCTAGTCTAATATGTGAATTAACAAGGGAATTAACTAATAAATCTTAGTAAAACCTAGATTTGGGGTAGTAAATAGGATTTGTTTTTTGGGAATTTGGTGAACTGTTCAATTCGTGTTATGAATTCAAGTATAAATCACATAATTATGATCCTTAGGCTTCGGGTAAGTGATTCCTTCGAGATTCTCGAAATCCGAACGTGTGGGCCCGGGGTCGAAATTTCAAAATCCTTCAAGAATGCCTAATTTTGGGTTTATTGGTTGATTCTTCTTCTTTGAACTTAAATTGATTCAATTACGCTATATTTGGCTAGTTGTGAACCGTCGAGGGTAGATTTCGGAGATTTCGGGGCATCCTTGATCCGAGGGGTGGTTTCGTCACGAGGTGAGTCTCCTTTCCAACCTCGTAAGGGGGAAATGTCCCCATAGGTTCCTTATTTGTTATGTATACATGTTGTGGGGGCTGCATATGTACAAGGTAACGAGAGTCCGTATGTGGCGACTATATTGCTATGTCAGGTAGCTTTAGGACTCACGAGCATGCCTCTATGTGCCTTATTTGTAGCTTGTATGTATTGTAAGTTGTGATTGTTCTTGAGATGAGATGGAAAGGTGAAATATTATGATTTCAATCCCAGTTGGCTACGGTGGTATTGGCACGGTCCTGTTGGGTTCACTTTTGAGTCGGTACACATATAAACCTATATATATGAATATGCACTTATCATTATCGAGTCAGCACACGAGTCGCATGTAAGATTCACGATCGTGGGGAGTTTATTATTATCGAGTCAGCACACGAGTCGCATGTAAGATTCGCGATCGTGGGTAGCTTATCATTATCGAGTCAGCACACGAGTCGCATGTAAGATTCGCGATCGTGGGTAGCTTATCATTATCGAGTCAGCACAAGAGTCACAGGTAAGATTCGCGATCGTGGGAAGCTTATCATTATCGAGTCAGCACACGAGTCGCAGGTAAGATTCGCGATCGTGGGAAGCTTATCATTATCGAGTCAGCACACGAGTCGAAGGTAAGATTCACAATCGTGGGGAGCTTATCATTTTCGAGTCAGCATACGAGTCGCAGGTATGATTCACGATCGTGGGTATCTTATGACCTCAGTCCTTATGACCACCCTTATGACTCCGGCCGGTTGTTTTGTTCTGGTATTGTATTATCACTTGAGTCTTAGTCACTTATAGTGGGATTGATAGGTATTGTGTAAACGGAGGATTTGGCACTTGCAGTTCATTTTCAGTTGTTACTTGGATTACACTATTTTCTTATGTACTTTTTGATTTCGCCTTCACATGCCTACTGCTTTAGCCATATCTCTTTTTATATTATATTGCTGGACCTTAGTGAGTATCTAGTCAACCTCTTGTCACTAATCCTTCGAGTTTAGACGGGATACTCACTGGGTACATATTTATTTATGTACTCATGTTGCACTTCTTCTTCTTCCGTACTTGATTGTATAGGTCCGGAGGCTGGTACATCAGATTATCAGGCCGGTGCTAGATACTGATTTGTGTGATTAGACTTCACGGTGAGCTGCTCTTCCTGGCGACCTCATAGCAGCACCCTGAAGTTCCTTTTGTTATTTTTCCCCGTCTATTTCATCCAGACTGTGGATTTGTATCTATATGTATCATGTATATCCCGATAGTTGCCTGTGACACTCGTGACACTAGTTCCTGGCACACACGTAGCGTATATTTTGGTTTTTTTTTGGGTTGTATATATTATATAGTCATGCTTATCGTTGGGTTCACGTACTCATGGTTTTACTTAATATCGCAGGCTATTATCATATTCATATCTGATTAAAAATTGGTAAATGTTGGAATGTTAGGCAACTGGGGAAGGTAACTCATAGTGTCATTCATGTTGGCTGGCCATCGCGACCTAGATTAGGATTTGGGTCGTGACATTATCCCAAGCTTCTCCTCCTGCTAGTGAAGATAATCCTGAAAAAGTTTAAGAACTTGGGTCCCTTTTTATTTCTTTTTATTTGTATCAATTGGTGGTTACCCACAGTCCCATCGGGGGTAAGTTTGGATCCTTTAAGTCCCCAAATGACAACTTAGGGGCACCCAATGTAAAAAATAATATGGCTTAGACTAAGTTAACACTTAGTTTATTTTACCGTTAGTATATTAATATCAATGCTAGCATGACTTTTTGAGTTTTTGTTTCACTCTTTAAGTCTTTTGCATGTTTTATTTTTGAGGTTTTAGTTTTACTTCTGAGTTTTGCATTTATAGAATTCTTAGATTGCTCGTACCTTTTCGTAATAGGCACGGTTTATAAAAGAGGGCCCTTTTTGATCGACACTTAATGAGGAAGACGTCTCAACTTCATAATGGTGTAAATATGCAATAGAGATATAGGAATTTTCACATGTTTCTTTCTAACAATGTTTTTAAAGAAAGTTTATGTATTGAACTTTCGTAACATTTTACATGTGTTTGCGTATCGTCTATAACTCATTTTGCAACTATTTTGATTTAACACATTTGGTATAAACTTTCACTTGTAACTATTTTCCTTTTTGTAACAATTTTTTCGAATTAGTACAAGGGAGTAACTGTTTATTATTTACAACAATTTTAAATATAAGGGTATGAATCTTTGCCCGTAAATGTTTTCATATATAACAGTTTTTAATAATTACGAGGGTGATGTTTTTTTTAATTCGTAACTGTTTTTCCTTTATAACAGTTTTCTGAATAAGTAGAAGGATTTCATAACTGTTTTCATTTATAACAGTTTTTTGAATGAGTACAAAGATGATGATCTTTTTCCATAATTGTTTTCAGTTACAACAATTTTCTGAATAAATACAAAGATGTGCATTTCTACCTCGTAACTAATATTCTACCTTTAACCTGAACATTCGTTTACATTCACGAATTTTTTTTCGAAGGTTTTATGAATCAGGCTTTGTATATCGAGTCTTTGGCTCTTTTGATTTTGCTCGCAATACTTGACTCGTTGGGAAGATGGATCTTTCAGGCTTGAGCTTTTGACTTTCTGGTAGTCTTTGAGCTTTTGAATTTTTGGTAGTCTTATTTGCTTTAGCTTTGCCTTCCACCATACTGTATAGTCCCCCAAGTGTTTGAGCTTTGAAGAATGAAATCTCGAGCACTTCACAATTCCTTCCTTGTGGTCCTTTTCCTGAAAAGGAAAAACATACGGGACTCGAAGGTATATAATTTTATAGCTGATGACTGCTTAACCCTTTTTAAAACGTCCATAAGAAAGTTGTAACCCTATACCGGGAATTCAGTTATTTCCTCATGTCTTTGCAGGTCTAATATCATCATCTGGTGATAGGTTAGCTTTTTGTCTATCATCTAAAATGGTTAGTTTAATTTTAACTGTACAAAAATAAAATCGAATGTACTGGTACCTGGCCGCGTGGTATTCCTTTTCCTTAGAAGTAATGCTTCTTTAAATGAACGGCATTCCAACTTGTTGGTAAGATCCTACCGTCCATAGCCTCCAACTCATAACCGCCTTTCCCAGCAATGCCACGGACTTTGTAAGGTCTTTCCCAATTTGGATTTAGCTTTCCCGCACCAGCTTCTTCCGTTGATTGGAAGACTTTTTTAAGAATGAACTCCCCAATCTTAAAATATATGTTGTAATATCGTTCTATGATTTGCTTTTGAGCTGCCATACGTATTAGCGCAACTTTTCTTTTTTGCTGGAGCAAGTCCAAATTGGTTCTCAATTCGTCGTTGTTTGTTTCTTCCGTTGTTGTTGTAAACCTTGTGCTTGGTTTGCCAATTTCCACCAGTATCAAAGCCTCTTATTCATAATCAAGCATGAATTGAGTTTCTCCCATGGCTATTTTTGCAGTCGTTCTATAAGCCCATAATACTGCCAGTAGCTCATCAGGCCAGTTTCCTTTGTCTTTCTCTAACTGTTTCTTTAGGTTGTTGACGATGACTTTGTTCGTTGACTCGGTTTTTCCATTAGCCACGGGGTGATACGGTGATGCAGTGATCTGTTTGATTTGCCAACTTTTGAAGAATTTCGTGATTTGAGAGACTATGAATTGCGGGCCACTGTCACATACGATCTCCTTCGGTATTCCAAAGTGGCATATTATGTTTCGCCATATGAAGCTTTTCACTTCTTTTTCACGCACCTATTTAAAAGCTTTTGCCTCCACCCATTTTGTGAAATAGTCAGTTAACACGAGTAAGAACCGTACCTTTCCTTTAGTTGGGGGAAAAGGTCCTACTATGTCCATACCCCATTTCATGAATGGCCATGGTGATACCACTTGGTGGAGTAAATTTGCCGAATGATGCATGTTATTAGAAAACCGTTGGCACTTGTCGCATTTAGATACGAAACTTTCATCCTCTTCTTCCATTATGGGCCAATAATACCCTGCTCTGATTAGGGTTTTGACTAAAGATCTTCCTCCTGCGTGATTTCCACAGTGTCCTTCGTGGACTTCCTTCATCACGAACTATGTTTGACTGGGTCCAAGTGTTTTGGTAAAAAATAGGTTTACACATAGCCAGAATCTTGATGACTCAGCCAACTATGTGAACCAAAGAAAACAACACATGTGGATGCAAAGATACACGGAGGAACGGGATAAAAGAGACACGGTTAGTATACTCTTTCATATAATAGCCACGAGGAGGAGACATGGTTGAAATGAATCTAGACAAAGAAACGGGCAGGTACTCAACATGCATGGAATTGATTTATCAACCATGAGTATATCAGCCACGGAAAACCTAATGAAGGAGAAGAGACACGGTCATGACAAATCTGGACACAATAATGGGCAGATTCGAAGATCAACAGTTAATATCATATACGTTATGTAACTCCTAAAATAACAGTTACGATTCACCATTGTAACGCCTCATTAATGTAATAATCATTCATTAATGAGCCATCATTACCGGAATCCAAACGTTGTACTAGGAGAATCTACCGATAAAAAGGAGGAAAATGTAACAAACAAGGGATCTGGACTCTCGAATACAAACTATTTTACTTCTCGCATATTTTTATCAATCTATTGTTCCTTTACTTATTATTTTATTCTCTTTTTGATTATCAGTAACCCGACTTTATCCTAAAATAGCTTTGGTCAAAAGATCTTATTCTTTGGTTAAACAAATTGGTTCTGTTACCGGGAAACCTGATAATCATCGTTTTCTGTACCAACCGATATCCTTAAAATCATGTCGAATTTTAACAACAATAACAACGTCAACAACAATGACGATAACAACCAGCAAAGAAATGGAACCCCAGTTTCAACTTCTCCTCGAGAAACTCCACGTGCTTCGAGAGGACCATCCCCTGAAAGAGCTAACAATCGTAACAATAACGATCAACCAGTGGAGCCAGATCAAATAAGGCAAATGATTGCCGAATACGTGGGGCAAGATTTGCAGGAGTTTGCAAGAGGATTACCACAAGTACCTCCAGTACCACCAACACTGCCTCCGAATAACACAATTGTAGTAGAGGATCTGCAAGCAGGGTTAACAAATTTAACCAGGGATGAAACTCTTAATACACCCTTTGAAACACGACCAGGTACAACTAATAATTCGGAATTACAAAATTTATTACTAACCATGCAGAAGCAAATGAAAGAACAGAACGATCGCATCAAGCAAATCCCTGGTGTTCCACCTATTATCAAAGAAATCGATGTGGATAGGTATTCTCAACAACCTTGGAATCCAAGTGCATCTCTGTTACCTATACCCAAGAAGTTTAGAATGCCTGATGTTCCCAAATACGATGGAACAACCGACCCACGTGATCACGTGACTACTTTCACCACTGGAGTAAAAGGCAATGATTTAACAAAAGAGCAAATAGAATCAGTCCTTGTCAAGAAATTCGGAGAAATACTCACGAAAGGAGCCTTAACCTGGTATTCTCTTCTCCCTGAGAACTATATAGATTCTTTTGCTGAACTTGCAGATTCATTTATAAAAGCACACTCTGGTGCACAAAAAGTTGAAAAACGAATGGAAGATATATTCAAGATAAAGCAGGGAGACAAGGAATTGCTCCGCAAGTTTGTAGATAGATTCCAACGGGAAAGAATGCAACTACCGAGGGTGCCTGACAACTGCGCAGCCATGGCATTCACAAGTAACTTGAACGAGAAAAGCTCAGAAGCCATGAGGCGACTCTAAGAGAGTCTAAGAGAATTCCCAGCCACGACATGGAATGATGTGTACAACAGGTATAACACTAAACTCAGGGTTGAAGAGGATATAATTGCACGATCAAAAGATGAGGAATACCCCAGAACAAGATGCCCAGAATCAGAGAAAAGGTCGGGTAAAAACAGGTATGATCCTTACTTAGAACCCTAGGGACGTGACCTACATCCCAGGTTCGGAAATACAAGACCTTCGGGAAGAGACACAAACTCATCCTCATCTAGATCCAAGAGAGATCGAGATGAACGATCCCGAGGTATTACCCGAATTGGAGACCATAGCTTTAATGTAAGCAGCACTGAGCTCGTCTCAATACTGAGAAGTATGGGGGACAAAGTTAAATGGCCAAAAGAAATGTGTTCTAATCCTAACAGGAGGAACCTCGATCAGTGGTGTGAATTCCACAATGATCACGACCATAGAACAACAGATTGCAGATTTTTACAAGGTGAAGTAGAACATCTATTAAAACAGGGCTATTTAACAAACTTGTTTAGTGATAAAGGTAAACAAGTATATATGAAGAACAAGCAGGAGCTACCAAAACCACCCTCCCCAAAACGGACTGTCAATGTTATACATGGATGAGAAGAAGTAAACGGGATAGTCTACCAGCTAACATCAAAAGTCACGAGCACCCACGGAAAGCGAATTCGAGAAGAAATGAGGGAAGATCCTATATCTTTTGATGATGCAGATTTTGGTGGATTAATACTTCCACAAAATGACGCGCTGGTAATATCCTTACTCATTCATGACACTAACGTTAAAAAGGTGTTGATTGATCAAAGCAGTTCAGTCAATATTATTTTGATGAAAGTCATGGAAGAAATGGTAGTAGAAAACAAAATGATTCCAAAGGTTCGAGCCATACCTGGGTTCGACAATTCAAAAGTGATAACTAAAGGTGAGATCGAACTCAATAGTAACGCTGAAGGTTTCGCCAAAAATGCAATGTTCCAAGTCATTAATAAAGAAATGGCTTACAACGTCATCTTGTGAAGACCATGGATTCATGCCATGAAAGCAGTCTCATCTACTTTACATCAAGTGATAAAATTCCCTTCCAAATGGGGAATAAGGCAAACCAAGGGTGATCAGAAAACCTCGAGAAATATTAATTCAATAACTCTCAACAACAAAAAAGATGCGGAAGAAACGACGAATTGTCAAACAGAGGCTCATCAAAAATTAGGTATGGAAAAAACTTTTGATCAGATACGTACCAAAGAAATAGATATTACAATAGGTATGGAAGAGGATAATGACGAAACAAATCATTTAATCATCAAGAATGAGCCACAACATGCGGACATAGACTCCAGACAAGATTTCATTCATGAACCAGAAGAAGAAGAACATATCAAAACAACTGTTGAAGAACTCGAGGTTGTTCCCATCTCTGAACAAAAGCCCGAAAGGAAACTTTACATTGGCATAAAACTGTTGGAAAGATAAACTCCATAACAAAAAGGTATGTTAGTCAATTATTTAAAGGCTAATGAGGATTGTTTTGCATGGTCCCATTCGGATATGACAGGTATCCTACCAGAAGTGATGACTCACAAATTAAATGAAGATCCATCGTTTGTACCTGTTAAACAAAAGAAACGAAAGCAAGGACCTCTTAAAAATCAAGTAATCGATGAAGAAGTCCAAAAGCTTTTAAATATAGGTTCAATACGGGAGGTAAAGTATCTTGACTGGCTAGCTAACACAGTAGTAGTACCTAAAAAGAACGGCAAATGGCGGGTATGTGTCGATTATACTGATTTAAATAAAGCATGTCCTAAAGATTCATTTCCCTTGCCTCATATTGATCAAATGATCGTTGCAACCGCAGATCCTGAATTGTTAAGCTTTTTAGATGCATATTCTGGTTATAACCAAATCAAAATGGACCCTTGGATGAAGAAAAGACTTCCTTAATTACTAACCGGGGGACCTATTGCTATAATGTTATGCCTTTTGGATTAAAAAATGCAGGTGCCACTTATCAAAGATTAGTGACAGAAATTTTCCAAGAACATTTGGGAAAAAACAATGGAGGTTTACATCGATGATATGCTTGTAAAATCAACACAAGCAGTAGATCATCTACAACATCTCTCTATCACTTTTGATATCTTGCGCAGGTACAATATGAAACTTAACCCGGAAAAATGTGCCTTCAGAGTACAATCTGGAAAGTTTTTGGAATTCTTGTGTCTAACAGAGGAATAGAGGTAAATCCAGCACGGATAAAGCTATAGAAGAAATACCTGTAATCTTGAGAAATAAAAAAGAAGTCCAAAGATTGACAGGAGGAATAGCAGCCTTAGGGAGATTTATTTCTAAGACTTCCGAAAAAAGCTTTAAATTCTACTTTAAACGACTTGAAGGTTTACTTGTCAAAACCACCATTGTTATCAAAGCCAAAGGAAGGGGAAAGATTATACATCTACCTGGTTGTCTCAGAAATTGCGGTAAGTGCAGTACTGATAAGAGAAGAAAGAGGTAAACAATGTCCCATTTATTATGTAAGAAAAACTTTACTAGATGCTGAGACTAGATATCCACATCTAAAAAAATTAGCTTTAGCATTAATAATGGCATCAAGAAAATTGCGTCCTTATTTTCAATGTCATCAAATTATTGTCGTAACTTCATATCCTTTAAGGAATATTATGCATAAAAAAGAACTGTCAGGGAGATTAGCCAAATGGGTCATAGAATTAAGTGAGCATGATATAACATATCAACTTAGAACGGCAATTAAGTCACAAATATTGGCTGACTTTGTAGCTGACTTTAGTAGTAATATTACTCTTGAAGTAGAAAAAGAATTACAGCTTTTCAATGGTACAAACCCAGGTCAGTGGACCCTATTTACAGATGGCTCTTCTAATATAAATGGAGCAGGATTAGGTATTGTACTAATATCACCCACAGGTGAAAAGATACAGCAAGCAATCAAATGCTATCCAATAACTAACAATGAAGCAGAGTACGAGGTTGTTATTGCAGGTTTAGAATTGGCACGAGAGTTTTCAATTGAAAAAATCAAAATCAACAACGATTCAAAACTTTTGGTAAACAAAATGCAGGGGACTTACATCACTAGGGAAACTCGAATGCAACAGTACCTAGAAAAGGCAAGAGAACTTGTGAGACAGTTCAAAATGTGGAAAATAATACAAATACCTAGAGAAGAAAATGCTGAAGAAGATGCATTGGCCAACCTCGCAGCAGTTACGGACGTAACCAATAAAGACAACACTATCGTCGTACACCTCTTTCATTCAACAATCGATCAAAACAAGAATGAGGTATCTTTCAATAATTTAACTTGGGATTGGAGAAACAAAATTCTTAACTTTTTGCAGAACGGTACCGTGCCTGAGGACAAAAAAGCAGCTCAAGCGCTCCATCGCAAAGCAGTGAGATATTGTCTAGTTCACAGCACCTTGTACCGCAAAATGTTTAGAGGAACCCTAGCTAAGTGCCTTGGACCTAACCAGACGGAGTTTGTGATAAGAGAAGTCCATGAGGGCCATTGTGGAAATCACGCAGGTGCAAGATCTTTGGTAAAAACCTTAATCAGAGTAGGATACTATTGGCCTAAGATGGAAGAATACGCGGAGAATTTCATATCAAAATGTGACAAATGTCAGCGGTACGCCAATAACATGCACCAACTAGCAGAACTGCTACATTCTATTATATCACCACGGCCCTTCATGAAATGGGGAATGGATATAGTAGGACCTCTTCCCCCAGCTAAACGTCAGGTACGGTTCCTACTTGTACTTACTGATTACTTCATAAAATGGGTAGAAGCAGAAGCATTCAAACAGGTGCGGGAAAAGGAGGTTAAGAGTTTCTTATGGAGAAATATAATATGCCGGTTCGGAATTCCAAAGGAGATCGTGTGTGATAATGTGATGACCCAAAAGGTCATCCTAAGTAATTCTAGCTAAATCCATGTTCCGAGGCCCCGAAAGCCTCCGTTAATCTCACCTCTATATGCATGCGCAGCCCGAGCGTGTTGCTGGGAAGCTTTTATGTGAAAACTTGATGAAGACGGAATTTTATGATAATTGAATGAATAAAGTTGACTTTGGTCACCATTTTTGGTAAACGGACCCGGACCCGTGATTTGACAGTCCTGGAGGGTCCGTGGGAAAATATGGGACTTGGGCGTATGCCCGGAATCGAATTCCGAGGTCTCAAGCCTAAGAAATGAATTTTTAAAGAAAATTGTTTTCTGAAAATAATAAAGGATTTTGAAAATGAATAATTATGTGAAAATTGTGTTACCGGGCCCGTATTATGGTTCCGGAGCCCGGAACAGGTTCATTATATGTTATTTGTCTTATCTGTGAATTTTGGTGAAAAACAGACTTGAAATGACGTGATTCGGATAAAAAATAGAAAATTTGATAGTTTATTAAGTTTGAGAAAATTCTATGGAATTTGGAGATTAATTCATTATTTCTGATGTTATTTTGGGTGGTTTAATTACTTGAATAAGTCCGTAGGATGATTTTGAAGTCGTGTGTGTATTTTGTTTTGAGCCCCGAGGGCTCGGGTGAGTTTCGGGTAGGTGTCGGGATGTTAAAAGGTTGAAAAATCTGGTGTAATTGCTGGTTTCTGGTGTCCAGGTAAATTACCCTATGCGAACGCACTCAAGGGGGTGCGAACGCACAGGGTAAAAGTGGGTCTGGGGTCAGGGTCCAAATTGTGCTATGCGAACGCACCACTTAGGATGCGATCGCGGAGGGCTGTAGGGTCAAAGCAGTGCGAACGCACTCTAGCAGGTGCGAACGCGGAGGGTAATTTTGGCGGGGCAGTGCGAACGCGGGCAGGGGGGTATGTCCGCACTAGGTAAGATAGGACCTGGGTGGGGGAGGGGTATTTGACCTGTGCGAACGCTGCTATTAGCCTGCGAACGCTGCTATTGGCCTGCGAACGCATAGGTCTGTTTGGTCAAACCTATGCGAACGCGGTCAACAGGCTGCGAACGCATAGAGTTATTTTCCCCAGTGATTTTATTAACTCCAAAACAGACTTCATTACGGGATTTCACCCTCTTCTCACTTCCTCCTTCTTCCCCAAACCTCCATAGACGAAATTCAAGCTTTCCAACCTCCATAGCTCCATAGGTAAGTGTTCTTAACATCATTTTCTCTTACTTTCATCAATTAATCACTAGATTCTAGGCCTAAAAACATGAAATCAAAGTAGAAATTAGGGGTTTTGGGTAGAGTTAGGTTTTTGGGAATTTTGGGTAATTCAACCCCAATTTGGGGTCGGTTTTCAAAACAAATTATATATTCTAACTCGTGGGGGCATGGGTGATCGGGTTTTGGTCCGAGCCTCGTGTTTGGACCAAGC
>ML258793.1:67117-86900 GCA_005239495.1 Nicotiana undulata | reverse complement strand
AGCCTTAAGAAAAGAAATGACTCGACGAGGAGTATACTCTAGCGAACCCCTCCACTTTAACCTTGGTAATCCTGGCATGGCCAGCGTAACGGTCTTGGCGTGACAATCAAGAATAGCATAGTGCGGAGATAACCAGTCCATTCCCAGAATAATGTCGAAATCTACCATGCTAAGTAATAATAAGTCAGCTCTAGTCTCAAAACCGCTGATAGAAATCAAACACGACCGATATATGCGGTCCACAACAAGAGAATCTCCCATAGAAGTAGAAACATATACGGGGGAACTCAAAGAATCCCGAGATATCCCCAAATGAGAGGCGAAATAAGATGACACATATGAATATGTGGAACCAGGGTCAAATAATACCGATGCATCCCTATGACAAACGGGAACAATACCTGTGTTAACCGAGTCTGAAGCAATGGCCTCGGATCGAGCTGGAAGGGCATAGTATGTGGCCTGACCTCCCCCTCTAGGACGACCTCGTCCTCCCCGAACTCCACCCTGAGCTGACTGAGATGGTGGGGCAGCAGCTGGGGCTGGAAGTATGGCTGGGGGACCTGGTGGCAGACGTGGTACCTGATAAGTCTCTGGTGGTGCACCCCTCCTAACTCTAGGGCAATCCTTGATCACATGACGAGGGTCACCACATCCAAAACAACCCCTCTGAGGGCGTGGCTGCTGACTCTGAACTGGCCTGCTGGACTGGCCGGTGATAGCACCTCGAGCAGGAGGCGCCTGAGATACTGGTGGTGCATAATAAGGCTCCCAAGGTATAGGAGGTGCTGGAAAACCACTGGCTGCTGGAAGAGCTAAATGTACCGGGCGACTCACAAAACCCCTACCATAGCGTGTTGCTGGTGCACGAGCTCCTGAGAAATGACCCGTCTCTCGAGACCTCTTGGCCTCTCTCTCCTCTCTGTCCCGGGTTAGCATACTCTCAATCCTCCTAGCAATGCTCACGGCCTGCTGGTAAGTGATATCCGTCTCTAACTCCCTGGCCATACTGGTCAGAATGCTAGGATGTAGTCCCTNTCCGCACGCCAAGCATCCCTGAGACTCTGAGGGACGAACTCAAGTAGAAACATCTCTGAAAACTGAGCCCAAGTAAGTGAGGCTGCCTCGTCCGGACTACTAAGCTCAAATGCACGCCACAACTGATAGGCTGCTCCCCTCAGCTAAAAAGTAGTGAATGAGACCCCACTCGTCTCCATAATACCCATGGTATGAAGGATGCGATGACACTCCTCCAGAAAACCCAGAGCGTCATCTGAAGCTAAACCGCTGAACTTAGGTGGATGGCACTTCTTGTACCTCTCAAGACGGAGCTGCTCAGACTCAGATGCAGCTGCTCTGGCCTCAGGCTGAACTGGAGCGGCTAGACGCATAGGAATATACTCTGGGACCTTCCCCATGTGAACCCTCTGCTCAGGAGTATGGGCTGCGGGAGTCTGTGTCCCTTCCCCGGCCTGGGATGTAGCTGGGGCTAGCGGAAGTAGTCCCGCCTGAGACAGAGTACTGAAATCACTCATGAACTGGGCCAAAGTCTCCTGGAGGGCTGGAGTGATAGTAGAGACCTCCGGTGCCCCTCCAACTGCAGCTGCTGGGGGATCCTCCGTCACTGCTCTAGCCGGTGCTCGGGCTGCACCGCGTGCTCGTCCCCTGCCCCGACCCCCGCCTTTAGTGGCTTTGGCTGGGGGCTCGGGTGCCTGATCGTCGGTACGTCCGGTGCGAGTGCGAACCATCTGTAAGCAAGAATAGAATAGAGTTTAAGAATTTTGGGTAGTAGTAATCAGCGCGAGAAGGGATTCCAAGAAGTATGATCTTTCTTAAGAGTTACATAGCCTTTCGAAGATAAGCACGGACGTCTCCGCACAGATCCGCAAGACTCTAAGAAATCGGCTTGTTATGTTGTGACTTCTATGAATCTAGACGCTCTGATACCAACTTGTCACGACCCAATTCTCCCTCCGACTAGGTCTCGTGACGGCACCTAGTCTAGACGACTAGGTAAGCCTATTCCTTAAGCGAAATTTGGGTAAAACAGGTAAAATAACAGTAAGTGAAATAAATCATAATAAAGTCGACGTCGCTCGGCATTAACAGTTACTTTACCCAGAACCCGGAATATCATAATACATCACAAGCTACTCTACTGCTAAATATGTACAACTGGAAATAAAAGACCGTATAGTTTCATCTACAAGTACTACAACTTCAAGATAGGAAAGGGACTCGGAGATCTGCGGACGCTGCAGATTATACCTCGAGTCTCCTGATACTGCTGCTGCTGGCTAGTTGAGATACCGCGTACTAGGACCTGGATCTGCACACGGGGAAAACATGCGTAGAAGGGCGTGAGTACTCCACATTCGGTACCCAGTAAGTGCCAAGCCTAACCCCGGTCAAGTAGTGACGAGGTCAGGTAGAGGCCCGACTGAGGTTTGCAAAATAACAGATATAGAGAAACAAGTAAGTAAAGCAAGTGATAATCAACAAAAATCATGAGTAAAGGCTAGCAAGAAACGGTATAATCAAATGCTCGGATCAACACCATAAATATATAAAGCCCTATAAGAAAGTAAAGGTACAATGCAATGCAAGATGAGGGAAAGGCTCAGGTTTCTTCCCGCAATCCCTATGTATGCAATGCAGTATGAGGGAAAGACTCGGGTCTCTGCCTGCAATCCCTGTATGCAATGCAGAATGAGGGAAAGGCTCAGGTCTCTGCCGCAATTCTTATGTATGCAATGCAGTACGAGGGAAAGGCTCAGGTCTCTGCTCGCAATCCCTATGTATGCAATGCAGTATGAGGGAAAGACTCAGGTCTCTGCCCGCAATCCCTGTATGCAATGCAGAATGAGGGAAAGGCTCACGTCTCTGCCCGCAATCCCTATGTATGAAATGCAGTATGAGGGAAAGGCTCAGTTCTATGCTCGCAATCCCTGTATGCAATGCAGAATGAGGGAAAGGCTCAGGTCTATGCCCGCAATCCCTGTATATATACGTAATATAAAGTAAATCTCCAAAATATCGTAGTTTAAGGGTTTGAGGAATAACTAGTTGGAAATCTCGAAGTAAAATCCTTAAATCATTTTCAAATAAAAGTAACGATTGGAAAGTCAGTTAGAAATCAATTTACCATGATAAATCTTAAGTTATTATGCAATTTAAATGATAACAGTAATAATAGAGTTGAAAGNAAACCCCAAAAATCGGTCTAGGAAGTTTCTTCCAATTTTTCCCCAATTTCAACTCAAAATCTCGAATTTAAGGGTGGAATTTAAGATTAGGAACATGGGAATTAACCTATGGTGTTTAGTAATCACTTACCTCGATTACCCAGGTGAAAATCCTCTCAAAGATCGCCTCTCCCGAGCTCCCAAAACTCAAAAATGGTGAAATAACATAACCCTCGGATTTTTGGAATATGAACAGGGATTTTCGCACCTGCGGTCCCTTTCACCGCACTTGCGGTACCGCACCTGCGGAAAAGGCATCGCAGGTGCGGAATTTCATTAAATCCCCTGGGGTCGCACCTGCGGTTCCGCACCTGCGGGACCTAGGTCGCACCTGCGGACACTGCCCAGCCTAACCAACTTCGCACGTACGACCTCTATATCACACCTGCGTGATCGCACATGCGGGAAATCCTTTGCAGGTGCAAAAACACCAGAAGGTTGCCCAGTTCAGCAACTTACCAAGTCCAAAATTCTTCCGTTAAGCATCCGTAACAACCTCGAGGCCCCCGGGACCTCAACCAAAACCACCAACTCACCCCAATACCCTATCCAAACTTTGTCGGGCCTTAAAAACACGTCCCCCTAACATCTAAATATCCAAAAATGCATAGATTCAAGCATAGGAACTTAGGAATTTTCAAGAATTCACCCCCGACGCTGAACCACGTCTAAACTCGTCCGAATGACCTCAAATTTTGCACACAAGTCATAAATGACATTCCGGACCTGCTGTCACTTTCGGAATTCCATTCCGATTCCGATATCAAAATCTCACCTATCGGCCGAAATCACCGAAATTCTAACTTTCGCCAATTCAAGCCTAAATCTATGTCTGGCCTCGAAAACACAATATGAACACGCTCCCAAACCTGAAATCACCCAACGGAGTCAACGGATTCCCATTCTGGATCCGTCTTCACACAGCTCCCGCTATGGTCCAATTTCTAAGGTTAAAGCTCACCTTAAAGGACTATATGTCCAAAAATATTCCAATTTTCATCACTCAACACTCCGACTCGCTCCATCAACCTAATAAGACATGGGAGGAACAGTTATCAGAGAATCGGGGCGCTAACTCTCAAAACAACCGGCCAGGTCATTACATCTAGTGATTGGCTTCCTTGATTCTTGAAGATTTGTGCAAGATTGGATGATTAGAATGTTAGGTTTCTTCCTTCTCTCTCTGAAAATTCTTACCTCTCTCTAGAAAGTCAGATTTTACCTTCTAAATGACCCACCAAGGCCTTATATCAAAATAGGATTGGATATGAAAATTCTCAAAAATGACCCCCGAAGTCAATTATGTGGTGCAGTTATGTGGTAGCAGGATTTTTTCAGCGACCATTTTGCTATAGCAGAATCATTATGCAACAAAATTTGCTATAGTAGAATCAATTTTGCGACAACAGAATCATTTTGTGGCCCACAGAATGGTGCTTCAAAATCGCAAATTCTCTGCTTCACTTCGCGACGGACATGCTGTCCACGGAGTGAATCCGCGGTCACACAATGGACCACAAAAAGGCCATTTTCTGTACGCTTTTACCTAAAACTCCCCTATGCATTGTACAACCCTAGAATTCCATATCGCGGCTCGTTTTCTACAATTCTCAAACACTTCATCCTACCTCGGCACCACGAAACCTTAAATTCCTTAGCGAAACTTTCCAGGGCCTTACAATTTGGCTAACACTTGAGGTATCATTTTGGTAAGCAATACCTAGAACATTCTCAACTTCCACCCTGCCAACAGGCTTAGTTTTGATTACAACCAACCAATCAGCCTTGTCCCCCTGCAATGGATATGGTGCATAATACAGTTGTCTAATATTTTTTACAATTATAAAAGGATCATAGCGATCATACTCCTTCTTTTTATTAACCTCAATTATGTTGTACTGCAAGTGTACACTTTTACCTCTTCTATGTTTTGGGTCAAACCACATCGAAAAAGTATGATCTTCTTATTTGGTCAATCTTAATATGATAATTTTAGAATCTCTTCGATCACACCATAATGATCATTTTTCCCATCCTGGTTGCCTTCACCACCTTTAACGCACACCCCACTATTATTACTTTTTTATACTTGGAGCATTCCTCGGTGTGAAATTTATAACCATTCACAAAATACATAGACACAGTTGTAACCGTAGGTGCAAGTCCCCAAGATATATCTTTCAAAAATTGATTAACACCCTTGTTTAGATTATTGACCTACATGTAGTGTTAAATCACAAGTGAACAAGTATATTCATAAGTGACCAAGTATGTATATTCACATGTGAGAAAGTATGTAAGCTTCACTTACACACTCTTTAAACCATGCCTCAAATGTAGAATATACAGCATCATGGCCAAATTGACTCACGAAATCACCGAGTGACACATTGAAAATTTTGTTACGTGCATCAACATAATTAAATAATAGTCCATGTAAATTAATCTTACGTCAAAACTTACTTAATAAAGGGTTGAACTTCCAAAAAATTTAGAAACACATGATTTGAAGCTTTGTAATCCATACTACTTAGGCCCCTTTTTGATCGATCTTTAGAACCTCGGCCTAGTTGGTTGAATATGGACATTGGTGGATATAATGGATCATTCTCAATCATGACATTGTGCTGATGGGACCTATTCTTGTCGAATCAGTAAGAACAATAATGGGCATTTTCCTTTGCAAGATAGGCTTCGCATATGGATCATTCAATTATATTCATCAGTTTAACTGATCGTTTACACTTGCTGATAGTCCTGCACAGTTTCATATTAGATGATAACGTTAAAGAAAATTAAAAGAATGGATCAAGGTTTGATCATTACCTCTCGAATGGATACGTCCACCTGCATTGAACCGGCCCTCTAAGTCGCGCCTCGTGTATAAGGTGAATTGTAAGGTGTTCCACCACATCAAAGAAACCACATGGGAAAAATTCTTTCTAGCTTATAATTGATTACAGGGATGTTCCGATTCATATGAAATAGGTTTTCTTCCCTTAACATGGTAGAACATAAGTCTTTGAAGAATAAACTTATCTTTGTGATGGGTTTCCATATATTTTCAAGCAAACCACAACATGTAATTGGGATTAAAGTTTCCATGAAGATATGACAGTCATGAATTTTCATATGAGTCTGCTTCCCTTCAACCATATCGGCACGTTTTCCCAAGTTCAAAGAGTATCCCTCAAGCATCTTTAGGTTTGAAACACACTCACAAATCTGTCTTCTTTGTTCCAAAATAAATGTGTAGCTGGCCATGGGCTTGAACACCTTACCATTGTTCGTAGACTACAAATGTAATTCAGGTCGCCTGCAATATTCTTATAAGTCCAGTCTAGCCTTCGGGTTATCTTTTGTCTTATTCTTATCACCCATAACAGTGTTGAACAAATTGTCAAAATAGTTCTTCTTAGCATGCATGACATCAATATTGTGTCAGAAAACATTATCCTTCCAATATGTCAACTTCCAAAATATGCTATGTTTTGTCCAGTTATGAGTAACACCATATCCAGGAAATCTAGAAGGTGGCCTCAGTAACTTCAGTGAAGTTCTAAACTCTCACCCAAATTTCCTCACCGGGCTAAATTGGGGGTGGAAAATCATGTTCAATTGTATTCTTTTTTAATGCATTCTTCATTCTTCTAAACTCATGATCAACTGGAATGAAATGACGATGACAATTTAGCCATGACTATTTTTGGCCATATCTTAAATTGAACGCTTTACCATTTTCCATGCAGTAAGGACATGTTAACTTTTCAGCAGTCATCCACCTAGACAACATTCCATACGCCGGAAAATAATTAATGGTCCACATTAAATTAGCACGCATGTTGAAATTTTGCTTAGTTGATATGTCATATGTCTCAACCCCATCATACCACAACTATTTTAGCTCATCAATCAGAGGTTGCGGATATACATCAATCAAACTTTTTGGATTGCGGGGAACGAGATAACACAATCTTAAAAAATATATAGATTGGTACAACCTCATAATACCGGGTGGCCTTCTATTTTCATAGTGCCATCTCATATGGCTTGATTGTCATCAACTTCACAGCAACCCTGTTCCGCTGGAAACGAGGTTTTCACAAAATTTAGAACTTTCTAAATATTCATCACCCTTATAATACAACATGCAAACATCTTCACAACAATTGATTCTCATGGGTGAGATTCCTAACTTAGAAACCAATCTTGTAGCCTTATCTATGTTGAAAGTTTTGTCAACTAGTTCACTCATAAGGACAATAAAAGAATACATTCCCGCTTGAGAAATATTGGTATATTATTTGATAATAATCTAACCGCAATAAGCAATTGAGAGTGCATACTCCCTTCACGTATTTGACGACTAGCGTCCGCTAACTATTCATAAAAATATTTTGCCTCTTCATCAGGAAATTCTTCAACAGTTTCATGGAGTTAAAACTCGAAGTGCATCCCAAAAGCAACCGCAACCATTTCATGGTATCTAGGATGTTGAACATTATTCCCCACCGACCTACTACATTCACCAACAACTATGTTATGAAATACACCATTTGTGCCATTAACCTCTCCAGGGCTAGTCCACATAAAATAATTATCCACAAATCATTTTTATAAAGATGAGTGATGAGTGGTGATTTTACCATTTATTCTAGTCTCTTTTATTTAGTTTTTGTGTCATTTAACTATAAAATGAGGTGGTTTATGGTGTGTGTTGCTAGATTTTCATCTAAATGATTTTATGAAGAGAGTTGAATTCAATTGAAGTGGAATTAAGCAAAAAAGAGTAAAACAAGTGCAAATTCATTTAGTGGTTCCGTATCTGCAGAACACTAGTTGCTTTTGCGACCTCGCATCTGCGAGGAAATGGTCCGCATTTGCGGAAGAAGACCTGGAAGGAATGAACTACTTCTGCAATTGATTCACTGTATATGTGGTCGCGCTTCTGCGCTTGACGTCCGCATCTACGTTCACGCTCCTACGCATGGATGTCCGTGTCTGCGAAGTACCATGTTTCCATCAAATCTCGCTTCTACGAGCTTTTATTCGCATCTGCGTAACCGCACCTGCAAAGATTGTTCCGCAGGTGCGGTCAACGGGCTTCAGTTGAGGACAGTGTTGGCATTTAACATTTTCTCGATTCTAAACACACAAATACACGACCTATCTTATTAGAAACAGATCTTTGGCATATCTTTGGTAGCCTTGACTAGCGAACACAAGTTTTGGAGCTAGGGTTCTTGCACACACACTTGGGTCTCGATGATTTGAAGCTCTTGGTTGAGAATTTCTTACTCATGTACGCTCATGTATGCTCATTTTCTTTCCTTTCTTTGTATTGAATATCTAAGTGTGTAATACATTTTTTTCCCAAGACTTAAATCTTTTTTATGGGAATATTCATATTTAAAGTGTGGATTTAATATCTTGTCGTGCTTATGTATTCAACGATTTTATTTATTATGAAGTGAGTTATTGTTTCTTTAATTATTTTTGTTCTTTAATGTTTCCAAAGGGATTAGCTAACCTAAGGACTCACCCATTTACTTGGAATTAATTTTGGGAAAGATAATTTGAGGTTGGGAAAGATTAATTAATAAGAACATGAGGCGTTAAACCTCACTTTATAGATTCTACCTAGTGATAGGATTGAACTACTTGTAGCCATATTTTGGGGTGTGCTTAATCTATTAATTGTTTTAGGGATAATTCAATTAGGAAGTCTTGTTAGTCTTCAGAAGAAGTTGTTTACCTTGAAAATGGTAATTACAATTATATTTGATTATGTGGTTATAAAAATATGTAATCTATTTTAATTCTAGTTGTTAAACACTATATGCTAAGTGTGGGTGAGATAGATGCGTTAGAAATGATAAGAAATCGAAAACGAGCAAACCAGACTGCCTCGAGTCGGAGGCGCGAACCTGGTTAATGGTGGACGATCGATGAAGCTATAACAATTATGTGGGCCTCGAAAGAGACTATTTACGATCAATTATGGAAAATAAATGAAGAACAATCAATGAAATACAATAAATGTAAGTAATAAACCAATAGAGAGATAACAGAGGTTGTTTGAGTTAGGGATCAGAGAATGTTCTTGTTCCTTGTATTGAATATCATGTGTACAAAAAATTATAAGGGTCCCGTTTATATAGGAGAGAAAATCCCAACATAGTGCATAAGAATTTATTACAAAGGGGGGTAGCTGGTACAACTATTCATTGATCCAGCGTAGACTCGTACTATTTTGCAGGCGCTTGTCAGTGCTAGTCGCATGTCCTCGGGAACCCTGTGCTTTCCTATTATGGACCTCGACCTTCTCCTATCTTCGAGGTATGCCAATCCCTCAGTACCATCATTCAAGGAACTCCTCTCGAAGTCACATCTCGGATCTATCCCCAATGCTATAAGAACCCTCGAAATCGATCAAGCCTGATTTCGACCGTATACAGATAGTCCTCCCGTTATTATAGTGGAACAATAAGAAATGATATCAATTGAAATCCTCTTTGTGTCCCCCCCCCCCCCATAATGATGGCATGCTCATGACGCAAGCCTAGGAGGTGATTTGAAATGTCTTGTCTTATCATCTTCTTAGAAACATTGAATGCACTGCTGGTCCGCTTTTCCAAAACTGATGATTGCGCCGCCGGTTCGTCTTCCCGGAAATATTTATGCGTCGTTAGAAAGGTTACTGACCCTCTATAAATGAGGGATTGTTTCATCCCAAACTCCTCCAATTCTTTCTTCGTCATTCTCCGATCCTTTCTTTTCTCCATATCCTTCTCCAAATTCCTGTGTTTATGGTTCTAACCTATAGCCATGAGGTCATAAGGTGGTGGCTTAATGAACCAGCCCATGGCTTTCTTTTCAAAGTCATTCCCCACTGAACAGGGTTATATTGGATTGTTGTTGTTGTTTTTGTTGTTGTTGTCGGCCCGAGAAAATGAAAGAAGGGCACCAAATGCTTTCCGTATAGGAAGATATGAATTTCTTATACCGCTGCTCATCTCTCTTAACTTCAACCGGGTATGGCACTTCACTCCCTTCGCCTTTCGTGTAGTGGGGTGGAAACATCTACTCACTTTTACATCCCACACCGGTACAATGTCTCAAGAAGTGGCTTCCAAATAGTAGTGTTGGTGATACCTGTTCTCGCCAAGTTTTCCATCAGGCTACAATTCTCTCCGCCCGTTAAAGACTTTCGCTCTTTGATAGGCTATAGCCTTTTCTTCGCCTATTACTGCTTCGAAAGTGGTCTCGAAGACGCTGCTCTGGATAATATGCCCTCGGCAGTAAATTATGCCTTTTAGTTGTTGTTTTATGCTTCTTTGTTTCTGTGTAAGGGCCCTTCATGGACTTTATAAATATCCCTTATTAATATAAGAACTTCCCAATTTTACCTTCGATCCCGTGTTGAATCTATTTTTCCTTTATAAAAATCTGTGTGTACGATTCCAATTATTAGCCCGAATATCGGGTTTGCGATATAATCAAAACTATGCTCCTTAAGATTTTCTGCTATCCCTTGGATCGAGCTTGGATTGATTCGATGTGAACTTGGGTCACCGGGACACTTAAACACGAGTTGGGTGAGAACTGGGCCTCAACTCTTGGAGTAAGGATAGCCTTGGGGCATTGAAAATAGTCCCCGAGCAAGTATTTACTTGTACTTGGGTAGCCCTCGGTCGTAAATGGTCGAGTGGGCGTTTGTTCGAACTCGAAATAGAGATAGCCTTGAGGCTTAATAAATAGTCCCCGAGTGAGAACCTGCTCGAAACCGGATAGCCCTTGGGCTTGATAATCGGTCATTTGTTCGAACTCGAGGATAGAGGTAGCCCTAAGGATTTATACATTTTCTTCGAGTGAGGAACTTGCTCAAATTCGGGATGCCGTTGATCCTGGTGATAGATTATGTTTATATCTATTTTCCCCTTCGCAAGAGCTTTAGGCACAAGTTCCGTAAATATGCTCTTCTGGTTTTCCACCAAATATATATATAGGGGGCCTTTCATCTTTCAACATTTATCGCTCCACCTATGTAATAGATCACGATGTCGGTTTGTCATTAGTCTGAGATCCGGATATCGGAGAAAACCTTTAGTTCTTTATTTTTGTCGAACAATTTCTTGATGATCAAAGATTGATTGTTTGGGGTTTAGCCCCCGAGTCAAGTTTTGACTCAAATATTTTTGACCTTTAAGTCTTGAAGCCGGCCTTTGAATGCTCCTATGCTGGTTCTACGGCTATTATACGTCCGCCCTTAGGCTCTCTTAGTTATCCCGTTAGACCTGAGGCTTTTTGAGCTAGTATTTGGTCTTTTAAGCACGGGGTCAGTGTGACCTTTAATCGGCCCGTAGGCCTTTTGATGTCACCCCGGAGGCTCTTATGCGTCTACCCTTAGGTGTTTTTAGTTAACCATTTCGGGCTCAGTCCTCGAGTCGGGTTACAGCTCGAACTTATCGACCCTCTAGGTTTAGAATTAGCCTGAGGGATCTTTAAGCTGGCATCAAGGCTCTTATGTGTTAGGTCGATACGACCTTTATTTATGGTTATGTTTTCCCTCGTTAAGGCCTTTGATATTTTTTCATACGTCCGTCTCTTCGACGGTTCAATAAAAACCTTGATTATGAGTCGTTATGTGATGATAGGTGAGCACCTCGGAAGGTTTTGCCCTATGGCTGAACTATTTCGAAGCCTTTTCATTGTTTGGAGCTGATATGAAAATGATCGAGGCTCTCTTATTTAAGACGAGGGTATCATGGTTTAACCGATTCTTTCCGAAATAATTTCGAAGGATTTGATTTTATCGCGACAATCGGGCGTCCCCGAGTCGCTTCAGTTTAGCCGTAGCCTATCGACCGGAGTCATTTGTGTTTGGCCGGATCCATAAATCCCGAGCATCGTATCCTCCGCATCTATATTCGAGGGTATGCCTTTTAAGGGGTCTTACAAGTTCGAATATATAGCCTTGGCTTCGAAGTCGGGACTGTGTCTTTTATAAGGTTGCACGATCTGGACATGCCTTACTCGAGGTCTTAGAGTTGCGAACACGCCCGAGGTTACCCGCTTGGGATCTTACGACCTCGGGTTTTGACATCTTTACATGCCTTACTCGAGGTCTTACAGTTTCGAACACGCCCGAGGTAACCCGTTTGGGATCTTACGACCTCGGGTTTTGACAGCTTGAAGGTAGTCCCCGAGACATCGAGTATTGTTTGGCCCTGGGGCCTTTCCTTGTGAAAATAGCAGTTTCTCTAAATTGTAAAAGTGTTTTGATGGAAAACAATATTAATTTGATTGTTTGGTATAAGCATACATGTTTTCGTCGTCGAGGGTTCGACGCTTCTATGCGGACATGGTTAATTTGACCGTTTGGCCTAATACATCATTTTCCTATTGAAACCCTCTTCAGCTTACCTTGATTTGTTCAAGGAGGCAACCTCCAGGGGCGATGCCTCCCAGTATTTGAGGTTGATTGGAGAGAAGCCTTGAATACTTGTTTAAGTTCTTCTGGAGAGCGCATAGATGTTGCCTCGTTAAAAACCTTGCCGGTAAAACCCTTTTTTGGGATAAAACTCGATCTAAGGAAAAGTGCAATGCGTTCGAAAACTCAGGGGGCGTTTTGAAGCTGACGGATGTTCTGATATCTTTCATTGGATATCTGCAAAAGTTTAGCTCTAGACATATGAATGGAAATGGGGGCATAGTCTTACCTTAGCGGTAGTAGCATTTGAGCATGGATATGTTCCAATTGCTTGGGAGTTGTTCTCCTTCCATGGTGTCGAGCTTGTAGGAGCCCTTACCGATTACTCCGAGGACACGGTAAGGCCCTTCCCAGCTTGGGCCTAGCTTCCCCTCATTAGGGTTCCGAGTGTTTAGGGTGACTTTTCTTAGGACTAAGTCCTCGACTCCGAAATGTCGGAGGTTTGATCTCCTATTATAGTAACTTTCGATCCTTTGTTTTTGGGCGTCCATTTGGACTAGGAAGCTTATCGTTTCTCATCTAGTAGTTCGAGAGCTGCATTCATGGCCTCTTTGTTTGAATTCTTCATAGCATGCCGGAATCTGGCACTTGGTTCCCCCACTTCGAGAGGTATTAAAGCCTCGGACCCATACACCATAGAGAATGGTGTCTCTCCCGTGCTTGATTTTGGAGTGGTTCTATATTCCCATAGGACCTCGGGCGGCATTTCCCTCTATCTACCTTTTGCGCTTTCTAACTTCTTCTTCAAGTTTTGAATGATGGTTTTGTTTGTGGATTCAGCCTGACCGTTAGCACATGGGTGGTAGGGCGTTGACAGGATCCTCTTGATTTTGTGGTCCTCGAGGAACTTTGTTACTTTGCCTCTGATGAACTGCTTTCCATTGTCGCATGTTATCTCGGAGCGAATCCCAAATCGGCATAGGAAATGGTCCCATATGAAGTTAATGACCTCTTTCTCTCTTACCCTCTCGAAGGCCTGCGCTTCTACCCATTTTGAGAAATAGTCAGTCATAAACAGAATAAATCTAGCTTTACCTGGTGCCGTTGGTAAGGGTCCAACGATGTCCATCCCCTATTTCATGAACAACCATGGTGATAATACCGAATGCAGTTGCTCCCCGTGTTAGTGGATCATGGGGGCGAATCTTTGGCATTTGTCGCGTTTCCGTATAAATAACTTGGCGTCCTTTTCCATGCTGTCCCAGTAATAACCTGCTTTAATCACTTTCCAGACTAAGGAAACAGTGCTAGAATGGTTCCCGCAGGTACATTTGTGGATTTCTCAAAGCACGTAATCTGTGTCACCCGGTCCTAGACATACCGCCAAGGGTCCATCGAAGGTCCTCCTGTATAAAGCACCATTTTCGTCGAGTGAGAATCAAGTTGCCTTGGTTCGCAGGGCCCTCGATTCTTTTGAGTCTGCGGGCAACTTCCCGTCTCTCAAATAACTGATGTATTTGTTTATCCAATCTCATGTCAGGCTGGTGGTGTTGATCTCGGCGTGTCCTTCCTTGATCACTGATTTAGTTAACTGAACAACAGCTCCGTGGAGTATGTCATCTTGTTTTACGACGATCCCAGATTTGCGAGGCGTCGGCCTCGCTATTCTGCTCTCGAGGTATGTGGGTTAGGGTCCACTCCTTGAAATGATGCAGTGTGACTAGAGTCTTATCCATGTACCTATGCATTCTATCTTCTCGGAACTCGAAGCTTCCATTCACCTGGTTAACCACCAGGAGAGAATCGCACTTAGCTTCGATGAATTCAGCTCCCATGCCTTTGGCCAATTCCAGACCTGCAATCACAGCCTCATACTCGGCTTTGTTATTAGTCAATTTTGAAGTTTTTATAGATTGTCTAATCTATAAAAAAGGGTCCATACCCCGAAAGATGTTCCTGTTTTCAATAGTGGTTCTTTTTCTACTTTGGGCACCAGTGTGGACGTAAAGTCGGCTACGAAATCTGCCAAAATCTGGGATTTGATAGCCTTTCGGGGCTGATATTCGATATCGTACCCCCCAAGTTCGATGTCCCACTTGGCCAACCGGCCCGACAACTTGGGTTTATGCATTATATTTCGAAGTGGGTACGTCGTTAAAACACAAATGTGATGGCATTGAAAATAAGGCTTTAACTTTCGAGACGCGCTAATTAGTGCAAGGGCTAGTTTTTCTAGAAGGGGATACCTAGTTTTGGCATCGCCCAAGGTCCGACTCACATAGTAGACAGGGAATTGCGTACCTTGTTCTTCCCAAACTAGCACGCCACTTACCGCTACTTCGGACACGGCCAGGTATATACAGTGTCTCGTCATCCTTTGGGGTGTGGAGTAAATGTGGGCTCGACAAATGTCGCTTCAATTCCTCCATGGTGCGTTGGCACTCCAGAGTCCATTCGAAGCTATTTGTCTTTTTGAGCAGGGAGAAGAAATGATGACTCTTATCCGACGACCTTGATATGAATCGGCCCAAAGCCGCTATCCGCCCGATCAGCTGTTGCACGGCCTTTACGTTATTAACCACTGTGATTTCTTCGATGGCTTTGATTTTGTCAGGATTGATCTCGATTCCCCTGTTTGACACCATGAAGCCTAAGAATTTACTTGATCCTACTCTGAAGGCGCATTTCTCAGGATTGAGCTTCATGTTATAGCTTCTGAGACTATCGAATGTTTCCTGCAAATGGGTCAAATGGTCCTCTGCGCGCAGGGACTTAACTAGAATATCATCAATATATACTTCCATGGACTTGCCTATTTGGAATTCAAACATTTTATTAACTAGACGCTGGTACGTGGCTCCAGCATTTTTCAACCCGAAGGGCATTACATTATATCAATATGTACCGTACTTCATGATGAACGAAGTCTTTTCCTGTCCTCGGGATTCATTTGAATTTGATTATATCCTGAATAGGCATCGAGGAAGGTCAGGATCTCATGGCCGGCCGTGGCATCGATCAGGCAATCGATGTTGGGCAGTGGGAATGAATCTTTGGGGCATGCCCTATTTAAGTCTTTAGAATCTACGCACATTCTTAACTTATTCCCCTTCTTGGGGACTACCACCACATTGGCTAACCAATCGGGGTATTTTACCTCCCTAGTAGACCCTATTGTAAGGCATTTTGTTACCACGTCCTTGATGAATGCGTGTTTTACCTCGGATTCAGGCCTCCTTTTCTGCTTCACCGGTTTGAACCTGGGGTCGACGCTCAGCCGATGGGTAGTTATTTTTGGCGGGATACATGTCATATCTAAATAGGACCAAGCAAAGTAATTGATGTTATTGATAAAGAATTGAATGAGTTTTTTCCTGAGTTCGGGGGTTAATCCCGTTCCTTGGTATACCTTTCGATCGGGCGAATGCTCGATCAGGACAGCCTGTTCCACCTCTTCGATTGTTGATTTAGTTGCGTCCGATTCCTCGAGGCAATGAAGGTGCGAGGAGCGATAAAGTCCTCCTCGTCATCCTCGGGGGTCAGCGGCCTCCCCCCTCCCCCCCTCCCCCGGTTCCTACGAGGTGGGGGCGTAGGCGTTGGTGCCTCATTGTGGATTGCGAACATCTCTCTGGCCGCGTGTTGTTCTCCATATACCATTTTTATACCGTATTCCGTTGGAAACTTCATCATCTGGTGGAAAGTTGACAGCACTACCCTCATGTTGTGTATCCACGGCCTTCCAAGCAATGTGTTGTATCTCATGTCTCGTTTGTCGATATGGAACTTGGTGTTTTGGATCTTCCCAGACATGTTAACCGGGAGGATAATTTCCCCCTTTGTCGCCTCACCGGCCATGTTGAACCCGTTGAGGATTAGTGAGGTAGGTATGACTTGGTTGAGCAGCCCGAGCTACTCTACTACTTCCGACCTGATTACGTTGGCCGAACTGCTTGGATCCACAAGTACGTGTTTAATCCGAATGTTACAAGAGAAAGTAAATTACCAGCGCATCGCTCTGCGGGTGAGGCAGGGTCTCGAGGTCCTCGCTGCTAAATGCAAGGATATCCCTAGGCATATGGCCCCGAATTTACAATGTCATTGCGGCCAATATTTTCGTCCGCTTAATCACAGGTCCCTGAGGAACGTCGTTTCCCCCGATGATCATATGAACGGAGTGTCGAAGTTTTTCTGCTCCACTTTTTTGAGCTGTTGTCCTTCCTTGGGGGTGATTTATGATTTGGCTGCTGACGAACTCTCAGAGATACCCTTTGCTAGACAATCGAATTGCTTCCCCTTGGAGTTGTCTGCAATCCTGTGTTCTATGCCCGTGGGTACAGTGGAATTCACACACTAGGTTAGGGTTCCTCTGCGAAGGGTCTGATAGTACGGGTTTTGGCCATCTGGTGTCTTTGATTCCACTCATGGCCAGTACAATACCCGAAACGTCATTACTAAAGTTGCACTTGATCGATCAAAATACCTTCGCCGGCCCTGTGTGCCTACCTAACCTAGCATTGTCTACCACCCTTCGACGATCCCGACTTCGATCTGTCCTTTGACCGATTTGGGAGGCGTTTCTTCTCATGGTGCTCCTACGATTCTCGACATAAGGTCGGTATCTTTCTTTTCGTGGCCCTAGCTTTCTGCCTTGGAACCTTGACTCTATTCTCCTGGTGAGACCCTCGAGAATTTTTACGACAACGGGGTCGGCTGTTGACCCTTTGTTACATGACCTCTCTAGTACCGGTCGGGCTCGGGGGGCTGTTCCTGGTGGCGATGCGTTCAAGATTTTCTAATGATCTTTCAGTTGAGTAATCGCCGTTTGTTGTGCCTGTAGCATTTCGAAGATTGCTTGGAGACTGACCCCTCTTTTCCTTTGAGCGACAATTCCCCGTTCCCCGTGTTGGCCTTCTCGATGGGCGCTCCTATCAGTGTGGGAGCTTACATCGTCGTATTGAGCGTTTCTTGAATCCGCGTCCACAGGGGTTAGCTCCTGCGTGCTACCGGGGCTTTGCAGCGGCATACCGGCACTTTGGGATTGTTATCCCATTCTCTCCAAAGTTCTCAGAGATGCTGCTTTCGTATGCATATGCTGAGTCAGACATTTTGACCTGAAATCAAAGACCCTTTGGACAAGAAAAGGTGTGAATGATAACTTGCATTTTTTAGTGAACCAGCACTAAAACAACTACTATTATTTTTAGCCTCACGGTGGGCGCCAAACTGTTTACCTTGAAAATGGTAATTACAATTATATTTTATTATGTGGTTCTAAAAATATGTAATCTATTTTAACGCTAGTTGTTAAATAGTAGATGCTATGTGTGGGTGAGATAGATGCGTTATAAATGATAAGAAATCAAAAACAAGCAAACCAGACTGCCTCGAGTCGGAGGCGCGAACCTAGTCGGGGTAGGTCATCGGAATCGATGCTCGGGATTAACGGTGGACGATCGATGAAGCTATAAAAATTATGTGGGCCTCGAAGGAGACTATTTACGATCAATAATGGCCAATAAATTAAGAACAATCAATGAAATATAATAAATGTAAGTAATAAACCAATAGAGAGATAATAGAAGTTGTTTGAGTTAGGGAGCAGAGAATGTTCTCGTTCCTTGTATTGAATATCATGTGTACAAAAAATGATAAGGGTCCCCTTTATATATGAGGGGAAATACCAACATAGTACATAAGCATTTATTACAAAGGGGGATAGCTGGTACAACTATTCATTGATCCAGCGTAGACTCGTACTATTTTGCAGGCGCTTGTCAGCCCTAGTCGCATGTCCTCGGGAACCTCGTTATTTCCCATTACGGACCTCGAACTTCTCCTTGCTTCGAGGTATGCCAATCCCTCAGTACCATAATTCGAGGAACTCGGCTTGAAGTCACATCTCGGATCTATCCCCAATGCTATAAGAACCCTCGAAATCGATCAAGCCCGATATAGACCGTATATAGAAGCTAATATAGAATTATTACCCGAGGCTAATTAACATAAACTCGCTCATATTTGTAAAATCGTGAAATACATTGGATCGTTACTTGAGTGTAATTCTCAATACATCCATGCTTGTAGCCATTGATCATTTTACTTTCTTAGTAGGTTTGTTTTTATTATCGCATTTAGACATAAATATTTTCTCAAAACATTTTAAGTGTTTGGCTTAGAATAATAAGTGATAATTCTCTTACATGCCTAATCGCCTACGTATTGTTCTCTGTGGGATTCGACCCCGACTTATAGTTGGGTAAATTATATTGCATGCGACCGTGTCTATTTACCTTATAGTAGTGGATTTGGACGTCATCAAAATTGGCGTTGTTGTCGGGGAACAAATGGATTAAGTGCTTGAAGCTTTAGAGGTCCAAAAAGCCTCGGAAGTGAATGATATCCAAGAAACTTCCTTATATGTGGAAGACGAAATTCCTTCCTTGGCACTTCATCAAAACCAAGAAGAACTCTCAAATGCTAAAAATGAGAGGATGATGCTCATGTTGGAGGCCATTCTTGAAAATTAGGAGAAGCACAACTTGGCACTCGAGGACTTGAAACAAGTCTTGACTCAAAATGATGAGAATATACGCACTTTGGAAGATCTAATGAAAATATTGGTTGAGGCTCACTATACCCACAAACTTGAGAGTGTGGAAAGAAGTAAAGAAGAGCCCAACTTCGAGGAAGAAAGTGAGCTTTCTTTTGAGGAATCAAGAATTGAACATCCGCCAACCGACTCCATGTTTGTTAGTGATGCCGAGAAAAATATGGAATTAGAGTTAACCAGTGTAATTGAAAATACGGTTGAAGTTGACTCTAGTTTGGGGGACCAAGAGTATGTCAAATTTCGAGAAAAATTACGATGTGGAGGCTTGATGTCACATTCCAAGAATTTCTCAACATTGGAGTTGTGTGGTGATATGGGAAATGAACTACACGAATCAATGAGGGATTGCAAGGAGGAAAAGAAAAGGCCATACATTCTACAATTTGAAGGTACAAGAAGGCAAAATGACACTCCGCACATGAAAGCCAGGAAATGCAAAATGAAGAAATTTAAGTTTGGCTTGATCATCTACTTACCAACCCCCCCCCCCCCCCC